>PVJI01031165.1:0-13392 GCA_004026765.1 Micronycteris hirsuta
GGCTTGCTGATCTCTGAATATTGCTTTAACCTGGTCCTGTCTGCCACCAGACGTGAATCAACATCCTGATGCCTTGCTATGAGTAATCCTACCTGTTCTGCTTAATCCCATGAATAATCAATCCAATGTAAATGTGTCTTAATGCCTCTAATAAAACCCCCGGCTGGGCAACCCACGAGGTCTTTCTCCCCAGGTCTTTCTCCCCAAGATGGGCGATGGTGGAGGAGACCCGTGGCCGCCAGATTTCTTCCCCCCGCGTGTCTCGGTATGAAATTCTTACACGCATTGGTTACGGTCAACCCCGGGTATCGGCAGGTCCGATCCACCCCGCGACAACTGACGTAGCAATGCACCCCCCCAGTGGGGGTAGTGATAATGGAGGAGGCTATGCTTGGCCGGGGGGGAGGGCGGTGCAGGGCGGGGGATGACCTGAGAATTCTCTGTACCTTCCTCTCAGTTTTACTGTGAACCTAAAATTACTCTACAAAATGAAGTGTCAATTAAAAAAACACTCTGTCACATTTATTTAGTGGTTTTATTCATCTTAGTCTTGCCCTATTGTATAGTTTAGAGATAAATTTGCAAACTATACTTTATTTTCTTCTTTTTCTAACGAGGAAACAAAATAAATGCAGCCTTATAGACACTATTAAAGTCCAATATATAAAGAGCTTTCCTTCCCCCGCTTTTGTCCAGAGTGGAGTGTTTATGGCCCCTTATGACACCTGCAATAAAGAAAACAGAACTAAAAGAAGCTTTACATTCTACTTGCCTAACAAACAAGGACTTCTGAGGGAAAAAGTTTAGAATCCACGTCTAAAGTCATTTAAAATGTTTTAAAGCTCAGATTTTTTTTATTATTCAATATTTCTCTTTGCTTGTAGCCAAAATCAAGCTACATTATCATGTGTGAGTTATTGCTACCAAAAGCTACATTTCTCTTGCACTTTTCCAGCCCAGACTGAGCACTTTGAAGTCACAGCAGGTGCCTTTCTCAGCCTCTGGCTGTGAGAGCCAAGTGACTATCATTCTGCCGCACTCGGTCCCAGGAGTGGGGCCGTTTTTGGCATCGGCAGCACAGGAGATTCCACCGCAGGAATAGCAGCAGCAATAAAAGTGGAGGAAGGAACAGACAAACCAAAAACAGAGGAAAGCACACCAAGTTCCCAGGAATGTGAAAGGCTGCAGCTCCAAGTATCCTGTCCAGCCACTCCCAGGGCATGTCCCACACCCAAGAGTGGCCTTCTGCACCGTCCTGGCTTCCTCTCCAGCTTCGCTGAGACAGCCCATCCTTTCCACCACCTGGACCGCTGCTGTCCCAGGCCTAGGCTGGGCGCCAGCAGGAAGTGCCCTGGCATCATTTGCCCTCTGGAGGGTCCTCTGGACGCTCAGGGGGTGTCAGTACCACAAACAAGGGCTTGGAAGGCGCTCAGCAGACAGGAGGATAGAGACAACAGTGGCCAGCAAACACCTCTGCTCCCCACCTAGGGACTCAGGACAGCTCCCAGGGCTAGTGACCTAGCTGCGGAGACCTGGAGGGCACTGGGGTGTTGGAAAGGGAGGGTGGAGGAGGAGTCAGCCCAGAGGGACACCATGCACCAGGAGCCCAAGGCCACTGAGAGCCCAGCCTCCAGGGCAGCGGGAACAGGGTCTTCAAGGCAGGACAGGACAGGCCGTGGGGAGAGAGTGCGGCTGCGGGGGGCTGTGGGGGCTGCGGGAGCCTTGCACAGGAACACGTAACGATTAAATAGTTCTTCCACGTCATTCACCGTTTGTTTAGAAAAACTTGCTTGCAATTTAGAAAGAAACAGGAAACAATTGCCACCTTCTAGAGATTGTCTAAAAATGCTGAGGACAGAATTCATCTCAGGGTAGCGAGTCATGTGAATTTGCAAAACTATGACTCATCCTCTTCCGTCTCTTGCAAATTATGACCAGGGAGCAGGTACTTGTTTGTGTGCTCTCTCCTGGAGGCCAGCTCGTGTAATCGGTGGGAGATCATAAAGGGAAACATTCTGACAACAACAAAATATTTTAACGCCTTGTTTTGTTGATGCGAGAATGGAAGCTGGAAAGCTTTGCCTGACTGTGAAACGAAATGTGAAGCTGATGGTGTAGATGTTCCTTCATGTTCGCACATCATAAGCACATATGAAACCTTTAGCTTTTGGAGGGAATACAGAACAGTTTGGATAATGAATACTGTCTTTTAGTCCTGGCTGGCATAGCTCAGGAGATTGAGCGTTGGCCTGCAAACCAAAGGGTCGCTGGTTTGATTCCCAGTTAGGGCACGTGCCTGGGTTGTAGGCCAGGTCCCCAGTAGGGGGTGTGTAAGAGGTGACCACACATTGGTGTTTCTCTCCCTGTCTTTAAATTAAAAATATATACCTTGTCTTTTAGAGCCTGGCTAGGCTACAAACTGAAAAAGAAGACATGCCCACTTACATAGTAGGCCAATAACATCACATGTGTACCTGCTGTTATATCAGGGATGGAGGGAGTTACACCCAGGTGTTATTGGGATGTACTCTCCTGGGGCCAAAAGGTGTGCAAATGTATAAGTTTTTAGATTTTAGAAAGATTATGCAATTCATATATTGTAGCTGTGAGATGTCTCCAGGAATGTCTGCATCCCGTCATTGTCTTTAAATATAGTAATTTTGCAGTGACAAGTATGAGTAGTCACACTCAGTTGGACAAATACAGACTAGAAATAATGTCATGTCAGTTCATGTCAGGTTTTGCCATGAAATTTAACGCCAAACTTGGAGAAAAAATTAAAACTGTTTTCAGCACCTTTTGGATTTTTTAATTTCATTTTTATTTTTATTACGTATTACACCACCAGGTGGACAGGACTGGGCAGGGCTTACCTGTAGGCCTCACTTCTGTACCAGGCCGAGGGTGTGGGGTTGTCCTGTGTGTGCCATGCCTTAGCTCAGAGAAAATTAAATTATAGTATGAACATCAATACTGAAACTTCTGATAGTACGACAAAACTAGCAATTGCTTCTTACAAAAGAAACGTGTTATGTCATTTTATTATCCAATGTCACCACAGTAACTTCAATAATAATAATAATAATAATAGAGTCTGCTTCTAGCCAAACAAGGAACAGATAGGGCCTGCACGTCTGAGGGGAAGAACTGTGTATCTATCTCTTTGCTTCGTTAGCTACTGGCAGAATTGCAAGGCTGGGAGAGACACTTAGATTGATTCTAAGTGACAGGCTGTCTGTTGTACCTTGGTCACTCTGAGGACCTCATTGATAGAGATGTAAGATGCTTATGACTTGTTTTCTCAGAGAATGTGACAGTGGCCTCTGTTCATCTTATTTGAAAATGTGGGTGGGTAATTTTTTGACAGGTTTGAGTTTAACTCAATATATAGTGTGCATAGTTATGTATTTTTATTTAATAGTTTTAAGAATCATATCTGTGTGTATACACACATGTATGTATATATACACATGTGTGTACGTGTGTGTGTATGTGTGTGTGTTGCTTTTATGGCAGCTAATCAGGATGGGCCACCACTACGAAAGAGTGACAGTTGAAGAATTCTGGCTTTTCAGATGCTTGGCCTCCTAGCAGCGTCCCAGTCACCTGCTGGTGGCTTTCAGATGCACCCACCCTTCCCCACTCTGCTGGGCTTGTTGGGTGCCATGTGCCCACAGCAAACACCAGCTCCTGAACTCACTCACCCCTTGCTTCAGGGTGGGGGGCTGGGGGAGATGTGAGGGTGGAGAGAAGGCAAAGCTGGGGTGCTTCCCCCTTTCTGTCAGGAGGCGTCTCTGGCAGTGACTGGGTCCCATCCATCCCCCAGGTCCCACCTGTCAGCCCAGCCTCTCAGCAGGGGCCGTGCCACCTCTTCCCTGTCTCCCCACTCCAGGGATTGGTGCCCCTAATTCTGCTGATCTCAGGGTGGTTTCCTGTCCCCACTTGGTCCTGCCGGGTTTCTACCACCATTGCAACTGGGCCCCGGCATTAAATCCCCTGGGCTGAGCCCCCTGGTGGGGCCTGTTCCGTAACTCAACCCTGGCTCATGCCCGTGGCCAGTTACTTTTGTCGTGCAAGCTAGAGACCTGCCCGCAGCCTTCCAGTGAGAACGGCGTGACCCTCTTACTTTACCGGGAGCAAGGTGTGTTTCCTTCGGTGTTAGGGCGCGGAGGGGTTTGAGGGCTAACATGGAATGTAACTCTTCATAGAGGTGGACACAATTTCGTACTCGGCAAACATCAAGTTGTTAAGTGGCAGGGAGCTGAGCGCCTGCTGGTGGAAGGCCCGGGAGTGAGGCACTGGGACTCGCTGCCCTATGGCAGGCTGCAGGCCCGGGCGGCCCCTGGGGCGGGCGGGGCTCTCCAGATGGCAGCTGTGTGCTCTTTTGCGTCCTCTGGGACAAGCCATCTGTGTTTGGAGTTCACGCATTAGCTTCTGCTCCTCTAAGTTTTTATACAACTGGGTTGTCCATGTTATCTAATTGTCCTCTTTGGCTGGTTTGCATTTTTGTTTTCATACTTGTTCGTATTCTCCCCTTTGCTGGTAAGAGATGCGGGCAAGGAGCCCTGAGGCAGGCGGCCGGGTCGGGTGAGGAGAGAGAGGGCGGCTCCCAGGCATGCCGCCCACTGTTGAACTGGAGTGTTCCCAGGTGTTCCGCTGGGTCTCCTTGGACTTGGAGGGGTCTGATTCCATGAGGGGCTGGGCCTCTGTGGTTGATGCCGGCGGACAGGTGTGTTGTGACCAAACCTCGGAACCCAGCGAGGGCAGGGGGAGGACCCAGCCTGGTCTGCAGGAGCCGTGCAAACGTGAGCACATTGCTGTGAACTCAAAGACCACAGCCCTGTTGGGTTTCACCTTTCCTGTTCGGCACTGCTAAGGTGGAAAACATTACGTAGCATTTCTCGGGGTCACATTATAAAGCTGAGCACACGGGTAAGGTCTTATTCTGGGGCTTTTTTTTTTTTCATTTCTTGAAATAGACTCTCATTAAAAAACTAAAACTAGCCAATTACTGTCATAGATTTTGACTCAATAACTAAGTACAGTTTCCCAGAATTGAGGCTTTGGGTCCAAATGAGCCAGCCCATGGGAACTACCGGTCGGTGGAGGAATCCATTTGACTTAGTGGGGCCTGGGCGGCTTCCCTTTGCTGTGGTGGCAGCTGTGTCTGTGAAGTGGCGTTTTTAAGTTGGGGGGGCAGGCCCCTTTCAGACTCTGTATTTGCCCACAGTTAAGGATCCAGCATTGACACCTGTCCTCCGTAGTGAACGAGGACCTTCCCCTGCTGCTCCCACAGGGTTGGCAGAGGTTCAACCATGGTGACTTGAAAGTGGCTTTGCTGGTCCAACCCTGGCACGCACTGGAAGAAGTGGAATGCTGTCTCTGCAGCCTGGCCCCAAGGCCAAGCTGCTGTCAGCCGTCCCTGGGACACCTGCGGGGGCCCAATGGTGTCAGACCCCGATGATTGGATCTTACCGCGATGTCAAGGACAAGAGCAGGGACAGGGTTTTGGCTGTGGCTTCCTTGATTTTTTAAAATCTGAACAGTCAAGAGAAACAGAATACAGAGAGGCAGAACTCACAGACAGTTACCCGGAGAATTACGCCGCTGTCCTGAGATAACGGCCCGTGTAAGGAAGCGGAGGTAACGAGGTAGAGCTGTTTAAACAGGTTCTTACTTCGGTTCTGCTTACTTTGTGGCTCAGGTGCCCTGAAGGCAGACTGGAAATGTTGGGGAGACTTTGGAAACGCTGGTCCACAGGCTGTATGGGACAGGAGATGACAGATCCCCGTGCTGAGTAGTCTGTAGGAAAAGGTGTAATCATAATACCAGGAATACTAGGGGTATTCCTGCACATCCTGAGAGATCACCTGGCAACTCTTGTTCTTGACAGTCTTTTCGACACAATCATGGTGCCCATACTTCCCTCTGCCTTTGTCTCTGACCCCGGAGTCACGTGTCTCTGACCCCGGAGTCTCGTGTCTCTGACCCTGGAGTCTCGTGTCTCTGACCCAGCCCCCAAGAGCCTGTGGCAGCCTAACCTGCTCGTCTGCCAGCCGGGTGAAATCTCGGACCCTCCTCAGTTCTTGCCAGTTACTCTAGGGCTATAGAAAAGCCTTTTTCATTAAAAAAACTGCTGGCAATATTGCTGAAATTCACCGATGAGACGTATGTATTTAATATACAGGGTTAGCAATTTCTATGTGGATTTTACCACATCATATGAATTACTGGAAAATTCCGTATACCTGTAACTTCTTGTACCCTAATCTGTAAACAGTCTCCCATTCCTCTCCCCCCATAAAGGACTTGGGCTTTTATCTGGCTGAATTTTATCTGTTGTTCAAGCACTTTGTGATTTGCTAGCTGAATGTCTACCAGTAGCTTTCTGCAAGCTAAGAAAAAATATAAATACTGTCTATTTATCTGTATATGAAAGACCTTCTCCCCAGTCCAGCCAAGTCAGCTACTTTGGGGCAATCACTTTGTTGTGAGTGAGGTTTTTTCCATCTCGGCAAAAAGCAGCCGCAGCCAGCTCCGTGTGCGTCCGGGCCGGTCGAGGCCTCCAAACTTCCTTCGGTCATCAGGGATCGCTGTAACACGTCTCCCCGCCCCCCACCCGGGGAGCATTTGTAGCATTTAGAGGACTGAGTGGAAGGGGGGCAGTCCATGTTTAGAAGGAAAACAACACCGTCGGTGGGAGGGGCACACAGCTGCAGGAAAAGGCTGGGGCCCGGGCAGGACTCTGCCAGCACTCCAGATGGCCGCCCATCGAACGCACTGCCTGCCCGTCGGCAGTGGCCAGACTGTTGGCTCGCCCTCATCAAGGGGCTCAGGATGGCGGGCGGGGGCTCAGCAACTATGCCACTGACCCCAGGGAGGACAGGGGCTGGCTGACTCTGTCACCTGGGACTGATAAGACACATGCAGTTACAAACGGCCTGGGTTCCAAGCACCGGGCTCTAGGACACTTCTCTGTCACACGGCACACTACCAGTCTACAGGGAGGAACACACGTTCCTGGAGACCTGGCGCTGTTTCCAATGTGGTTAGCGAGGTCAGCCACACTGTGGTCTCCTGAGAGAGGCGGTAGAGGTGCTCCTTTCACTGCTGAGTCCGTGGTTCTCGAAGGGGTGACCCCCAGAGCAGCTGAAAGAGCATCACCAGGCAACTGTCAGAAATGCAAACCCTGGCCCTGTGTCAGAACGAGGTTCATAAACCCAAGACAGGGCCCAGCAATGTCTGGTGACAGTGTCTGGTAACCCCCAGCCCCCAGGTGTCTCTGAGGCGCACTGGAGTTTGAGACTCACAGGTGTTGCTCACCATGGCGCAGGTTAGTTTGATTAAAGTAGGGGAAGAGCAAATCAAGAGAGGCGCCATCGTCAAATGCATAAAAGGACACTGGTAGCATTTAAGAAATAAATCTATAGATTTTTCACGTAAGAAATACATCTAATGTCTATTCTATGGCAGCCCCTGTCAGCATAGAAGCATGAATAAGACATTCTGCAAATATCCCAGGGTCTACAGTAGGGGCAGACAATCTGGAGCCTGCAGGCCAAGCCCAGTTTCCACACGTGTTTATAAAATGTTCTTGGTGCGCAGCTGCATCCGTTCCTCTGTAGGTTGCCTATGGCTCCTTCTAGGCTACGATGCAGAGTTGAAAACGCGACTAAGAATTCATGCCCCCCCCCCACGCAGAAAACAGCGACTGCCTGGAGCTTTAATGACAGTTTGTTGACGCCAGGTCCCGTGGTTAAAGGGAAATAGTTTCCGAGTCGCTATTCCCCGGTGGAGCTGAGGAGTGAGTAGGGGGCACCAGCGTTCTGGCGTTAGCCCATGATCTGTTTGCATGGAGTTTTTGTAAGCACAGAATATTCAGCTGCTGGCTGTTCTCCTTGTGGAATTTGCAGAGACTGACAGGAAGCAGGGCAGTTCATGGCCCAACAGCTCTGTGAACAAACATAGAAACAGCAGAAGGAAGAAATGTAAAGAGAAACTTTTGGTTGAAAAGTGAGGATATTATCTATCCAAAGAAGTGAGTTCTGGGAAAAACTAACAGGCGTGTGCGCAGAGCAAGCCTGGGGAGACTCAGTAAGAAGGCCAGAGGGTCGCAGCAGCCCTGCTGCCCAGAGCAGGGGTGGGGCCAGTCTCCCAGGGAATTCTGGGATCTGAGGAAGCGGAAACCAGGTGGGCTCTGGAGGAGGCTGGGGCGGGTCCGCTGTGCCTACAGTAAGTTGACAAACGCCAGCGTGCTTCCCGGGAGTGGCCGACCCTCGTTTCCTTCCTGCCCTATGTTCTCACTGCTCACTGGCCCACGGTGTAGAGACGCTGTTCAAAATAGCGTCGGGGTCCCTTTAGAGGGCCGTGGTCACTTCTGGTTTCCCCTGGGGTTGTTTGACTTTGGGCCAGTCGTTTCTTGAGTCAGGGGCCCCCTGCTTTCATTTGCGAGGTGCTGTCTCAGGCTTCCTCCTGCGTCTACAAGGAGTCATTCTGCTAGACTCACTTGTCACCAAGAGGCATCGTGGCACCAGGGGACCACAGTGTCCCTCCCTCCATGGCTCAGAGAGAAAAAGGAGGGGAGGCCAGCTGACCCCTGGATGCTCCTACAAGGAAACCTGTGACTACTGCACAAGGTCATTCATCTCCCTGGAGAGATTTGCTGCTATTTATGTCTAACTCGTGCCCAGCGAGACCTCTTCTCTTGCCTGAAGAGATTGTTTACCATGGAAACGTTTAGACCGGGGAAATGCCCAGGTGCAGTCTATATTTTTGATTGTGCTTCTCCTTCTTGCAGGAGTTTTTCTTTAAATGCGGAGCACACCCAACTGCTGACAAAGAAACATCCGTAGCTTTGAACCTGATCACGACGAACAGCCGAAACATCACCTGCATAACGTGTGCAGACGTCAGGTAAGGGTCTGCAGACATCGCCACTCTCTGCCCCCTGCTTTCCCGTGCGCGTGGGATGTGCCCCGTGGTTTCTCCTTCTCGAGGGGTGTCTGCTTTGCTTTGACGCTGTCTGCCTGACGTGGGCATATTTTAGTGTGAAAAGGCTCTCGAATACCAGCTCCTTAGCTTGCTCGCTAGTCAAGTAGGATCCTTGATAAGTGAGATGACTCCTATCTCAAAATAGCGTCCTCTTAGTTGTTATTACAATGCAAACACGTGGATCGATATCAGGAAGGTCTAAAGTAAAACATGATGCCAGTGTTAGGAATGAAATATTTATGAACACCATTTATTTTTGGACTGTATGACCCATAATGTTTTATTTTTTAAACTGTCTTTTCCATACATTTCACTTCTCCCTTAGATCTGTCTGTATTTATGTCAGCACATCATGTACGTACATTTATACCCCCAAAATGAAAGCATGTAGCTGGTTTTGGACCTGGGTATTCTAATCTCAGTGAATACAATGAAAGAAAGAACATTTGGAGATGGTCTATGACAGAGGTGTCAAACTCATTGTCACCGGGGGCCATATCAGCCTCACGGTGGCCTTCAAAGGGCCGAACGTAAATTTAGGACTGTGTATGTGTAACTACTCCTTAACTAGGGGCAGGGAGCTCGGCGCTGCTTCCAGGTAGAAACAACATGGCAGGCGGGATAAAACCAAGCGGAGGGCTGGATTCAGCCCGTGGGCCTTGTGTTTGCCACCTGTGGTCTGTTAGAAATAAAGGGGGGCAATGACTTGATTTGAATTCCACATTAGAAAGCAAAGATAAAGTGGAAGAACCTGAGACTATTTCATCTTCAGAGTTGATGGCTGTGAGTAGAATTCCTTATGCTGCACTAATCAAATGAACGTAGGAAAAGAAATTAGCTTTATTACATATTCTCTGAGGTTGGCCAGAAGAATATTGCAATATGGGGGCCTTAGCCCTGATTTCAGGAAGAACTTTAATGAAATACCAAAATGAATAAAGTCAAAGAATCTTTTTTGTTCCAGACTTTGAGCAAAAACAGCAGCCGTACCCGGCGGCCATTCCAGTGCTGTGTCTCCCTGTCCTTTGAGACAGTATTAGATGACCTTCTGAAGCTGCCTCAGACTCTGTGATTTCATGATCAGTGGTCATTAACACTCCTCACACGGCACTTTCATTCTTTAATAAGTTTAAATAAACTTATAAGGTTATAAAAACCTTAACATGTGTTGAGCAAACCTGCTCCCAAAAAGGAACAAAGGTGAGACGGCTTTGTCTGGCCGCGGATGCAGTTCCGATGGAGGCAGGGAGCGGCACGCCACCGCCTGAAGCGCAGCGTTTCAGCCCCCGCTGCAAGGCGTGTGGTGGCACAGGGCTGGCAGTGTCCATGTGCAAGAAGAGCAGCTGACTCTCCCGGTAATTCCGGAACTGAACTGGCAAGTGCTCAACGAGGGCCCTGCTGCGCAGGGAGCACTAGGTAATCAAATCCCTTTTCAGTTTTTCAAAGGAGAAATTTAAAATCATGGTCCCTGAGTCTGAATGCAGCCCCTGGCCAGCATTTCAAAACTTTCTGTTAAAGCTGATAAAGCATTACAATACACGGTGTCGCTCGTATCACACAGTCGTGCCAGGCGCGTTGCCCTGCCTGCTTCCCATCGACAAGCTGCCACCTTGGTATTAATAACTCACGACGTCCTGCAGAAGAAATGAGCCACCTTCTAGATACACAGGAAGGTAATTGCAGGAGTGATAATATTGTATGTTGCAATAAATTTTCTCCTAGTTTTGAGGGATTTTTAAAATAGGAGTGACTATGTTCAGTTAGATTTAAGTGCGTAGGTATATCCAACACTTGATTCAGTAAGGTCTCTTCTCATATAAGGCAGCAGAGAAATGCTGTGGGTTCTCGCCCAGGGATGTGGTCGTGGTTCTTGCCCAGGGACGTCGCCATGGGTTCGTGCCCAGGGATGTGGTCATGGTTCTCGCCCAGGGATGTGGTCGTGGGTTCGCGCACAGGGATGTCGCCATGGGTTCGCACCCAGGGATGTCATAGAACCTGCATGAACACACCCCAGTACATTGTTCTGGGTTTTTTTCCCCAGCTATGGTTTATTTTTAGAAATAATTCACTCACAGTAAAATTTTTTTAAATATTAGAAAAACTCACCCTTATGGTTGGTAACATTTCAGTTTAACTCTTTCCAGTACCTTCAGTGCGTCTGAGTGTTTGCGGGCACCCGTGGGCTGTGCTGGTGTGCCTGTGTATCCACGTGCTGTGTGCGGTGAAGCCGGATGTATAGTTTTGTATCTGACTTTTCCGTTTAACTTGGTGTCATGATAAATTCTCCCCGTTGTGAAATATTTCGTGAAAACAGGTTATTTTTAAAATAGGTGCCTAGGTTTCATCATATTGGGAATACGCTGTTTAATCATTTCCAATTGCTAGTGATTGGGTCTATTTCTAGTGTTTAAAAGTGTCTGTGAACTGAAGACTGAAGTCCATGCCCTTTGCCAGAACTCACTGACCGCAGACTTCAAGTCCCAGAGCTCGGCCACAGAAACCAGGAGGTCAGGGGTAACGGGCCATCCCAGGCTCCGACGTGTGTGCTGGGCGTGTCTCTGGAAGCGCCTCAGCATTTTAGGAAGAACCAGGCTGCCTGGCATCTTTTCCGGTGTTACATTCATCTGGTTCATCTCTGCCCGTTTGCTAAAGGAAATTATGTTGATCATTAATATCCTTTGACTTCTTCAGCAAATTCTATCATCTCTCACTTATTTGCATTTTCTGTTGTTAGAGATGAATGCAAAACTTTTACAGTAATTAACCTTTAATATATTCACCTTGTATCTGGCAACCTTGCTATAATCACTGATTACTTCTAGAAAGTTGTTGTAAACGCTTTCGTATTTTCTGCTCCTGTGGTCGTGGCATGTGTGAACAAGGACAGTTCTATATCTTTCTTTTCAACCTGTGTACCTTCACTTCCTTTTTCTCCTCATTTCAGTGGCAAGGACTGGGGGTGTGGCCCAGCAGTGGGGGTGGCCGCCCTTGCCCGGTGCCTCCTCACGGAGGGAGAGCCAGGGTCTCTCGCCAGGACGGGTCATGGCAGCCACTGATCGCTGACACACAGGGTTCATCCAGCTGAGGAAGCCCCTCTGTCGCTAGTTTACTGACGGTTTTCATCATGAATGGGTGTTGGATTTTGTCATATTCAATGCATCTACTCATATTATCATATGACTATTCTTTTCTAGTCTGTTGATGTGATGGCTTGCATTAATTCATTTTTGAATGTTGAATTAGCCTCCCGTACCTGGGATGAATCCCATTTGACCATGGCGTATAGTTCTTTTTATATTTTTTGCATTTGACTTGCTAATGTCTTCATGAAGATGTTCGCATCTGCGTCCATGAGAGAGGCCGGCCTGTGGTTCTCTCTTCCTGTCTTGTCTCTGCCTGGGTTTGGCGATGCTGGCCTCGGAGAAGGAGTTAGGACACACCCAATTCTGCTTCTGTCTCCTGAAACAAATTGCAGAGACTGGGTAGCAAGGTCAGAATTTTATTTATTTGTGTGCTTTCCAAATAATACCTTTCTATAAAAAGGGATTGACATCCATCTCATCTACCTTCTTAATGGTGTTGCTTAATCAGTATGCAGGGCGGGACAAAAGTGGGTTTCCAGACATGAGGACCCAGAGCACAGAGCTTATCCTTGGGTTATCATTTATTAATTATTGCATTATTTTCCAGGCAAACAATTGTAAACCTACTTTTCTCCCTCCTGTATAATAACTTACATTCAAGGAGGTCTAAACCCCCTGCACCTACTTTTTGACCTTAGGAAAATAACATAACCTCCTAGACCTAGGCCTTGGGGTTCCTTAAAAAAATCCCAGAACTGAAACAGGAACCTTGTAAGGCTCTGTCAGGTCCTAAAGGTGGGACCTGGGCTTGGTCCCAGCTCACAAATCGATCCTATCACTTGAGAAAACACACGTTTCTGGGCCCCGTCTGGTGACAGATGCAGAAAGAAAATATGAGGTTTCCGATGCTACTGCCTTCCGGATCATACATGTGTGGTCGTAAACATGTGCAAAAATGTAGAAGATAGCCATGCTATACATTTCCAGACGTTGGGCTTAAAATTTCATTCAGCTACAGGACCTGTGTCCTTTGAGTTTGCACTGTGTGTAAAATATCGCCCTCCCTCTGAAAGGGAAAAGTGAGCTGGCTCTGAGAGCCAAACCGTCCTGAGGCGGTGCGTGAACCAGCAGGTCCCCATCTGCCATCCAGCCTTGCAGGCTCCTCGTTATCCGCAGGCGCTGGCGATCTCCATCCACTCAAGGTTATCGCTTGACAGTCTTAAGTTTGTGAATAAAACGTAATGGATTGAACACACAGCAAAACTGGGGCCCAGAGCAGGAAGTGCAGCCCTTGAAGGCAGAACGGCCGTATGGTTCA
>PVJI01031166.1:0-13394 GCA_004026765.1 Micronycteris hirsuta
GTACCAGTCTGCATTCCCACCAACAGTGCACTAGGGTTCCCATTTCTCCACAATCTCATCAGCACTTGTTGTTTGTTGATTTGTTTGTGATAGTCATTCTGACCAGTGTGAAGTGGTATCTCACTGTGATTTTAATTTGCATCTCTCTGATGGCTAGTGATGCTGAGCATCCTTTCATATGTCTCTGGGTCCTCTGCATGTCCTCCTTGGAGAAGTGTCTGTTTAGGTCCTTTGCCCATTTTTTTAATTGGCTTGTTTGTCTTCCTGGAGTGGAGTCATATGAGTTCTTTATATATTTTGGAGATCAAACCCTGTCCAAGGTATCATTTGCAAATATATTTTCCCATGAGGTTGGTTCCCTTCTTAATTTTACCGGTGTTTTCTTTAGCTGTGCAGAAGCTTTTTATTTCGTGAAGTCCCATTTGTTTATTCTTTCCTTTATGTACCTTGTTCTAGGAGACATATAGGTGAAAATATTGCTGCATGGTGATGCAGACTCCGACCAGTGGTGCCCGTGGTGTTGAGGATGTGATGAAAAAATTCACATGGACTGCAGAAGTCCTGTGGAGAAAAAGGGATGGCATGGCTACTCTCTGAGTGAGAGAGCATCCCGACCCTTGCCTGGACAGGCTTTTATTGCTTTCTGGGAGCATTACATCAAAGATGATTCTCATTCATTATGCTCAGGTTTGCTTTAGGCGATTACCTTTTACAGATAACAAAGAAAAGGATGTTGCAAATATAAGGGAAAAAGTGGTTGAACTGGTTACATTCAGTCCTGGGGAGGTTTAGCACAGACTTTAGGAAGTTACATCAAAAATATGCATTAAGCCCTGGCTGGTGTAGCTCAGTGGATTAAGCACAGGCTGGGAACCAAAGGGTCCTGGTTCGATTTTCGGTCAGGCCACATGCCTGGGTTGCAGGCCAGGTCCCCACTGAGGGCCATGTGAGGAGCAACCATACATTGCTGTTTCTCTCCCTCTCTGTCTCCCTCCCTTCCCCTCTCTCTAAAAATAAATAAATAAAATCTTTACAAAAAAATGCATTAAACATTTGCTCTTTTAACTCAGGGTGAGGGAGTTTTAGCAAAAGCAAGCCTTAAATAGCCTAGATGTAACGCAGGCCTGGTTCCCTATGGGAAAGCCGATCTGTGGGCCTGGCTCCTGTGTGCCACCTCACTCCTGCTGGTTTTCTGAACCAGGGCTGAGCTACATTTGATATTGCCATGTGGACTGGTTCCCTATAGCATGGAATATCTGAGACTTTCCTGCCTATGTCCTGCTCTAGGACTTTTATGGTGTTGTGACTTATTTAAGTCTTTTGTCCACTTTGAGTTTATTTTTGTGTATGGTGTAACTTGGTGGTCAAGTTTCTTTTCTTTTTTTTTTTTTTTTTGCATGTAGCTGCCCAGCTTTCCCAATACCATTTGTTGAAAATGGTGTTGGCTATTTTTACTCCATTTTATGCTTCTTCCCCCTTTGTTGAATATTAATTGACCATAGAGTCTTGGGTTTACTTCTGGGTTCACTATTCTGTTCTGATGGTCTATGCGTCTGTTCTTATGCCAGTACCAGGCTGTTTTGATTACTGTGGCCTTGTATTATAGTTGGATGTCAGATATTGTGATCCCTCCTACTTTGCTCTCCTTTTTCAAAATTGTTGTGGCTATTCAGCATTGTTTATGGTTCCATATAAATTTTTGAAATGTTTGTTCTATATCTGTGAAATATGCCATTCGTACTTTAATAGGGATTGCACTGAATCTATAAATTGCTTTGGGTAGTATGGGCATTTTGATTATGTTAATTCTTCTAATCCATGAACATGGTATATGCTTCTATTTATTTGTGCTTTCTTAATTTTTTCCTTCAGTGTCATGTAATTTTCTGAGTACAGGTCTTTTACCTCATTGGTTAGATTTATTCCTAGGTACTTTATTTTTCTTGTTGCTATATCAAACTGGATTTTTTTCCTGATTTCTGTTTCTTGTTTTGTTGTTGATTTTTTTCCTGATTTCTGTTTCAATATTTTGTTGTTGGTGTACAAAAATGCCTTCAATTTCTGAATATTGACTTTGTATCCTGCTGTTTGCCAAAATCATTAGGTCAAGTAGTGTTTTGGTGGCGTCTATAGTATTTCTATGTACACTATCATGTCATCTGCAAACAATGACAGTTTTACTTCCTCCTTCCCAATTTGGATGCCTTCTATTTCCTTTTCTTGTCTGATTGCTGTGGCTAGGACTTCCGATACTATGTTGAATAGAAGTGGTGAAAGCAGACATCCTAGTCTTGATCCTGATCTTAATAGGAAGGCTTTTAGTTTTTGAACATTGAGTATGATGTTGGCTGTAGGTTTCTTGTATATGGCCTTTATTATGTTGAGGTATGCTCCCTCTACTCCCATTTTGCTGAGTGTTTTTATCATAAATGGGTATTGTACTTTATCAAATGCTTTTTCTACGTGTATTGATATGATCATGTGGTTTTTGTCTTTTGTTTATGTGAGGTACTATGTTTATTGATTTGTGAATATTGTACCATCCTTTCATCCCTGGGATGAATCCCACTTGGTCATGGTGTATGATCTTTTTAATGTATTGCTGGATGTGGTTTGCCAAAATTTTGTTGAGGATTTTAGCATCTATGTTCATCAGAGATATTGGCCTGAAGTTTTCTTTCTTTGTTGTGTCTCTACCTGGTTTTGGGATTAGGGTGACGCTTGCTTCATAAAAAGAGTTTGAGAGTCTTCAATCTTCTTGCATTTTTTGGGATAGTCTGTGAAGGACAGAGATTAGCTCTTCCTTACATGCTTTGTAAAATTCTTCTGTGATTCCCTCTGGTCCAGGGCTTTTGTGTGCCAGGAATTTTTTGATTACTGCTTCAATTTCATCAGCTGTTATCAATCTGTTCAGACTTTCTGCTTCTTCATCATTCAGTTTTGGAAGATTATATTTTTCTAGAAATTTGTCCATTTCGTCTAGGTTTTCAAATTTCTTGGCATATAGTTCTTCATAGTAACTTACAATCCTTTGTATTTCTGTGGTATCAGTTGTAATCTCTCCTCTTTCATTTCTGATTTTATTTATTTTCTCCTCACTCTTTTTTTCTTGATGAGTCTGATTAAAGGCTTGTCGATTTTGTTTCTCTTTCCAAAGAACCAGCTCCTAGGTTTATTGATCTTTGAATTGTTTCTTTTGCCTCTGTATCATTCAATTTGGCTCTGATCTTGGTTATTTCCTTCCTTCTACTTGCTCTGGGCTGTCTTTGTTGTTGTTCCTCTAGTTCTTGTAGCTGTAGGGTTAGGTTGTTTATTTGAAATGTTTCCATCTTTTTTAGGTAGGCCTGTATCGCTATGAATTTCCCTCTCAGCACTGCCTTTGCTGTGTCCCGTAAGTTTTGGATTGTTGTGAGTTCATTTTCATTTGTTTCCAGAAACTTTTTAATTTCTTCCTTGATCTCATTCTTGACCCATTCGTTGATTAATAGCATGCTATTCAATCTCCATGAGTTTGAGTGTTTTTGAGTTTTTTCCTTGAGGTTGGTTTCTAGTTTCAGTCCCTTGTGGTCAGAGAAAATGCTTGATATGATTTCAATTTTCTTGAATTTGTTGAGGTTTGTTTTGTGTCCTATCATGTGGTCTATCTTTGAAAATGTTCCGTGTGCATTTGAAAAGAATGTGTATTTTCTTCCTTGGGATGAAAGATTCTATATGTATCAGTTAAGTACTTTTGATCTAGGGTATTGTTTAATGCCTCAATATCTTTATTGATATTTTGTCTGCAAGATCTGTTTTTGACAGTAGGGTGTTAAAATCCCCTAGTATAAGTGTGTTGCTGTCTGTCTTTCTTGAAGCCCTCCAAAGTTTTCCTTATATATTTGGGTGCTGCTATGTTGGGTGCATATATGTTTATAATATTTATGTCTTCTTGATGGAGTCTTCCCTCAAGTACTATGAAATGTCCTTCTGTGTTTCTTTTTATGGCCCTTATTTTGAAGTCTATTTTGTCTGATATAAGGATTGCTACCCCAGCTTTTTTTCTTGTCCATTTGCTTGGAATACTTTTTCCAACCCTTCATTTTCAGTCTGTGTAGGTCTTTTGTTCTGACGTGATTCTATTGTAGGCAGCATATGTGCAAGTCATGTTTTCTTATCCATTCAGCTACTCTATGTATTTTGATTGGAGCATATAACCCATTTACATTTAAGGTTATTTTTGATAGGTACTTATTCATTGCCATTTTATTCCCTTCATACCTGTGTTCCTCTCTCTCATACTTTTTCTTACTTTTTTTTTAAAGCACTCCCATTTAGCATATCTTGCCATTTTGGTTTGGTGGAGGTGTATTCTTTGAGCCTTCTTTTGTCTGGGAAACTTCCATTTTAATTGAGAGCCTTGGTGGATAGAGTAGTTTTGGTTGCAGGCCTTTGCTTTTCATTACCTGGGATATTCCTTGCCATTCCCATCTGGCTTGTAATGTTTCTGTTGAGAAGTCAGCTGCTAGCTTTATTGGGGTTCCCTTGTATGCTATTTCCTGTTTCTGCCTCGCTGCCCTTAAAATTCTCTCTTTGTCTTTGAGTTTTGTCACTTTAATTATGATGTGTCTTGAAGTGGGCCTCTTTGGGTTCCTTTTAATTGGGACCCTCACTGCTTCCTAGATTTGTGTGACTGTTTCTCACACCAAATTTGGGAAGTTTTCCATCATTACTTTTTCAAACAGGTTTTCTATCCCTTGCTCTTCTTCTTCTCTTTCTGGTATCCGTGTTATATGGATATTATTACATTTCATGCTGTCCTGCATTTGCTTTAATCCCTCTTCATTCTTTTTGAGTCCCTTTTCCTTTTCTTGCTTTTCTGGGAGTTTTTTTTTACTTTGTCCTCTAGCTCACTGATTTGATCCTCTGCATAATCTAGCCTGGTTTTGATTCCTTCTACTGTGTTCTTTAATTCAGAAATTATATTCTTCATTTCCTTTGGCTCTTGTTGATAGTTTATATTTCCTTTTTCATGTTGATATAGTTGGCAGTAAGTTCCTTGTAGTTTCCCTGTTTTTGGTAATTCTCAGTGAGCTCATTGAGCTTCCTTATTAGCATTGGCAACTCCATATCTGATAGTTGACTTGCCTCTATTTCACTTAACACTGTTTCTGATGATTCCTCCTTTCCTTTCTTCTGAGGGTTGTTTCATTGTTTGTGAGACTCTTCTTGTTTGCCTCTCTTTCTTAAATTGATCTGTTTTGACTCCCTGAATTTGTTGTGTGAACTTCTATGGTAAGAGACCTGTGAGATTCGGTGGAGCAGTCTCCTTGATCTCCTGAACATGATGCTGTTGGGATGCCCTTAAAGGTGTTTATGTTGGCTTTGTGGATGTAATTGTTTTTTTTTTTTAAATAATTACTTTATTGTTGTTCATGTAATTGGGTTTTGATGGTTGTTGGGTCGTTTTTTGTTGGTTCCTTCCCTCCATTGGTTGATTGAGAGCCAGTCTGCCCACCCCATCTTGTATGGCATTGTGCAGGTGCAGTCAGTTAGTTCTGCAGCTGATTTTTTTGTTTGTTTGAGGTTATAAGGCTTCTCTCTCACTATTGTTCAGTTTTTTGTTCTCGGAGATTTTTCCACATTTTAGTTTAATTTCAGATTGGTCCCTAGGAGGAGGTTAGTGCGGCTTCCGTTCACTCCTTTGCCATCTTGCCTCTCTAAACTACATATTTCCCTGACTGGTGTGGCACAGTGTGTTGAACATTGTCTGTAAACATTGCCTGGAAAGGCTGCTGGTTCAATTCCTGGTACATGCCTGGGTTGCGGCCTGGTCCTGGATGGGGGCATGTGAGAGGCAACCATTTGATATTTCCCTGGCACATTGATGTTTCTCTCCCTCTCTTTCTCCCTCCCTTCCCTTTTCTAAAAATAAATAAATAAAATCTTTTAAAAAATCATATGTTCTTTGTGTTTGAAGTATGTTAACATACAGACATTGTGGTATATTTGGGGAATACACTGGGGTGCAATTGCCCTCATGGAACCCTCCCATAACCACCCTTACACTAGGGGATTTAAGACATGAGGGACATTGGTTTCAAAAATGTATGCAAATCCAAAGATCGCAGCGGGGTTGGGTTTGGGGGCAGGCAGGAGGCGGAGCTTTGCAGTCTTGCCATGTCAGGGAGGAAAACTTTCCTCTACCTTCTGGGTTCTTCTGGCTGGACTAATAATCAGAGTGATATGAGATAGATTATTAGGAGAAAAACAAATTAATGTTTAATAACATGCACACCTCCTGGATACCTGGGAGAGACCAAGGAATACTGAGTAATTGACCAAAATAGAGGAAGCCACCACCTTGAATATAACTTTCAGCTAAAGAAGCTACTGAGATGGGGTGTCAGTGTTTGGTGGTGACCAGGAAAACACAGTAAACAGGGTAAATTTGTTATGCAGATTTAAGTTGCAGAATAAAGTCAGAACCTTCTCCTTTGAAAGCAGGCCAGATAGAGTGAGGGAGACTCCCTTACAGATGGAGATTTCCCTTAAAAATGTAAAGTCCCTTACAAAGGGGAACTTGTACTTGGATTCCAGAGCTTCTCCCAGATGGTGTTTCTCCCAGTATTCCAAAAAGGCAAAGTTTGGAGTGGCAAACTGCCCATTTTCAGCTGCTCACCTTAAGGTCCAGTCTGCTAGAGGGGAACAATGCAGGGCAACCAGGGAGGGCAAGGCTAATCCCAGAGGAAGGAGGCCCATGAGGCACTAGTTTACTCAGCACTAGGAAGGTCCAGAATTAAAGCTGGGAAAAGGAAACACCCTGATTCTGAAATATTTCACCTAGCTACTACACAGCCTAGCTACACAGTTAGGTGGATTCGAGTGCCTGATTGTCTTCTTCTGAGCCTTGGCACAGCAAGCTGTTGGGGGCAGGAGAGGGAAGCTGCCCTGACTTAGCTGGAGGCTAATCTGCAAGGACGCTGAACAGGTGGCTTCCAGTCACTGACGGGGCAAGAGGTGGTGGGTGCCTTCTCTAATCAGCAAGCTATGTTTACATTATAAAATGGTTTTGTCAGCTACCAAGGACCATAGCTTGGTAAATTATGTGAGTCTGAATATGTGTGTGTGTTATTAAAGGCAAATGGTGAGCTAAAATAGTGTGAATGAAAAAGGGGTTCTGTAATAAATCTGACAAGATTAGGGACAAAGTAATCTTATACCAGGATGTAGGCTTAACAGGATGTAGGCTGAGAGGCCCCAGCACCCCCCACAAGCCTAGCTTGGGGGCTGGAAAAAGCAGCAACACAGGGATTAAGAGTTATTTTGCTTATCAAATAAGAGCAGGCTAGCTTCATAGCCTCTTCGGAGCCAGGGAGATGGTCATTACTGTGACCTGTGACATAGCTAAGAGACAGCTCCCCCCAGTTACAGTGCCTGCGTGAGAGATTGGAGATGGTTTGCTCCACATGATATACTCCACACCACAGGGCCATGCCTGCTCAGACTAACTATGGCAGCCAAGAAAGGCAGAGAATATGGGAGTGCTAGCAAGGGTAGCTGATTGTGCGAGAAGTCAGAAATGGGGTTATGCAGGAGGTTCCAGCTGGGATTTTAAAAAAAAGGCAGGTCACCTTGTGGGACAAGGACAATGAGGGACAATGCAAGACCATGCAGAAAGAAAAGGGGTGAAAGAACTTTTGCAGGGGGGCCACAAGGACGTGGTTCGGGGTTAAGAACTGGAGATAGTGGCAACACAGCTGATGGTGCTGGGGACTGCAGGAGACCTGCCCAGTTGAGCACAGACTACTGGGAGGAACCAGAAGTGAGCTGTGGACTTCTGTTCTTTTCTTCTGAAGGGCAGTACTTCTGACTGGCATGCTCTGAGACTGGCCTGGCTGATCAAAGGGGGTAGGGCAGGACTGTGTGTTTGTGGGTGTATCTTAGTTTCTAAAGGGAGTGAGATTTAACTGTAGAATTCCACTGTTATTCTACACCTGTATAACTTTTCATTAAAATCGTTCCTTTCCTTTTTACTGAATTCTAGAATTGGGAACCACAGTTCCTAATACAGTGGCGGGCAAAGAAGACCCACAGTACAGAAAGGCCGTGGGGCGGGGATTGTCTCTGTTAATCTCACAGGGCGAGCTGATCATAATTCATAACTGGACAGGTCAAGGGGAGTAGTCTCCCCCCAGGGGAGTAATCTCTCCCCCCTGTAAAAGGTTTATCTTCACCTTAAGTAAGCCCTTGTAAGCAAGCAAACATTGTTATTGTGCATCTAGGTGAACACGCTTTTGAAATGCCAGAAATAATCCTCTTTCCCAGACCCCTCAGAGGCATAGCGCCCTCAAAGAGGGAGCACATGATCTTGTTAACTGTCCTGTTATTGCTTTCTTCCACCTTCATGTAGTCTTTTTTATGTTCCTTCCTTGACTCCAAATACATAAACAGAAACCACAAAACTGTCATTTTCTGTAGCATTTGAGATTCCGCTTTCTGGCATGTCATCAGTTTTGCTCAAATAAACTCAAATTCTCATAAAAATTCTCTACAGGTTTGGATATTCTAACACTGACAATAGTATAAAATAATGGAAGTTAACATCCTTTACCTTAAAAAGCCTATGACTGACATTTAAGCTAAAGAAACTGCTTTCTTATAGTAGAATGTTGTTTATTTTGTGGATGTTTCGTGCTTAACCATCTGAGGTTCCAGTACAAGATTATCTGTTCCTTTAAGGGGTTAGAACAGTAAGGCTATTGATCTGTGGAGGTAATTTTAGTGTTTAGTTTCTTATTATTTGATACTTAGCATTTTAGTATTCTTAATTTTAATTTCCTAAAACGTTTCTTGACAGGATGAAAATGAAGAAAAATGAAAATGTGTGTGTTAAGAGTGGACCAAAGTTTCCTCCAGCCTCTTCTTGGGCATTCTTTGTCTTGCTTCTTACGAAAGCAGTGAGAGGGCCCAACAAGTAAAGGGTCTCGAGTGAATCATGGGCAATTTGGACTTTATCTCATGTCCTTTCATATGTCACTGGGTGGATTTGAGTCTCTGGTCCTGCTTCCTGTGGAGTTGTGTTTATAACTTAATGAGATCTATTTTTAGTGATTATGTCAAACTTACATGAAATCAATGGTATCGAGTTTCAAAGTAAACATTAGGACAACTATATTTTATTTTAATAATATTTGTGATTTGTAAAAACATTTTCACAATCAACTAATTTCTTTTTTCTTTCTTCCCTTCTTTCCTGGGAATAAACTGAAGTCCCACGGTGAAGCCCAGGATAAAAAGGAAGTGGGCAGAAACAAGATGCTCCAGCAGCAAGTCAAGCAGCTGTGGAGGAAGGACCAATTCTAAGGCAAGGGTTCCGGAGTGATGGGAATGAGGTCACAGGTTAGGGGCAGGTCATAGGCCCTGCAAGATGGTGTGCTTTCAGGAGCCAAGCTAGGGGTCTCTCATTCCAGTGTAGCTTTTTCCCTATTATCTTCTCTCTCTCCAGTTCTCCAGAAGTCTGGCCATTTCAGCATTTACCCTTATTCGTTGTGGGCACAGAATTCACTTGAGTGGGTTTAAGCAAAAAGAGATTCATTCTTTTTTTTTTTTTAAAGATTTTATTTATTTATTTTTAGAGAGGGGAAGGGAGGGAGACAGAGAGGGAGAGAAACAGCAATGTATGGTTGCCCCTCACATGGCCCCCACTGGGGACTTGGCCTGCAACCCAGGCATGTGCCCTGACTGGGAATCGAACCGGGACCCTTTGGTTCCCAGCCCGCGCTTAATCCACTGAGCTACACCAGCCAGGGCAAGAGATTCATTCTTAAGCAAGAAAAGTGTTAGTTGATTTAAAGAAATCCCTAGAGGGCCCTGGCTGGGGTGGCTCAGTGGACTGAGTCCTGGCCTGTGAACCAAATGGTTGCAGGTTTGATTCCCAGTCAGGGCACATGTCTGGGTGGCAGGCTAGGTCTCCAGTGGGGGATGCACGAGAGGCAACCATGCATTGATGTTTCTCTCCCTTTTTCTCCCTCCTTTCCCAAATCTTAAAAAAAAATATTCCTGGAGGAACTGAGGAGAAGCTAGTATAGTTAGGGCTCATAGATCCTTCACTAGCAAGCATATTGTACTATTTTACACTTCCCTCCTTTTTTTTTCCCCGGGAGTATTTTAAAGCAGACCCCAGAAAACTTGTCATTTTCCATCTGGATGCATCAGTCTGCAAACTGAAAGGGAGTGTGACTGATGTTTTTCCCCTGGGGCTGCTCTCCTGTGCCGCCTTTCCCACCCAGGCACTCTGGAGATGAGGAAGCTATTCCAACGAGTGCAGGTTCAGGCCACCAGCAGAGTTCTGGAGGGAGAACCACCCTCTGAGGCTGAGGAGCAGACCCTGAACTGCCCAGTCTGACACTCCTGGACATGTCCCCTTCACCTTGTTCACATCCACACTCTGGATGGGAAGGCATAATGCAAAAGGGTGGGAAGGCTACTAGGGAGCGGCCCCTGCATGAGCCCTATCAGCTCCATCTAATGGTGATAGAGTCAGCCATGGCCACAGCTCTGGACCCTGACTCTGTTTTTAATCTCTGCACTTAACAGAGAAGTACTGAATGCCAGCCCAGCGGGAGCCCTTTCTTTGCAAAAGAGGTACCGTAAATTATACTTGGGAAGTAGATTAAAAATAGTGTCAGGTTGTGGGTCCCAGCCAAGGAATCCCTGAAGATGGTTGCAAGCAGGCCTTCTAGAAAACCTAAAAGAATCTTAATAGAAATAAAGCTTCCTGCCAAATATAGTCATACATGTACTATTAAAGCATGAAAAACTTGTTCCTAATTTGAAGCCACTTTTCTTATCTTCACTGATTATAAATTCTTACTTTCTTTATAATATAAAATCTTAATATTATATATTCTAGTGATTTAGTTATCATCAGAGAATAGTTTATATAAATTTGGACAGTTTTGCTAGTTTTTGTGTCTAGATGTTCCAGGATTTATTTATTCTGGGAAAAGTTACTTGAGACTAAGAGACCATCATATTGAATGGGGGCGGGGGTACCAAATGATATATGGTTACCAAAAGGAGCCCCTTTGTGCTCCTGGGGTTCCCCCGCAACCCCGTTCTAGGTTCCTTATGCTCGCTGCCAAAGGAAAGACGTCTCTCAATGCCAGAGACTGGTGAAAAGGAAAGGAATTATTTATTTACAAGTTATACAGGCTTGGAGTAATGACTTAATGTCTCCTTTAAAATACTAAAGTTCTTTAGAATACCCACAAACACACACAGTCCTTCCTTCTCCACTTTACCCAGTCCAGGGTACCGTGTCTCAGGAAAAGAAGTAGAAGTCCGTGATTCAGGCAGCACCTCAGTTCTGACACCATCTGCTGTGTCGCCACCACGATCTCCAGTTAATCCAAAACCACGTGGCATCTCCTCATAGTCCTTTCCCCTCTTTTCTTTCAGGCAAATCTCTCCTGCTTCCTAGGCCACGTGGCAAAAGGGAGCAACCCAAAATCATGTGGTCCCTTCTCTCTCTCTCAGGCCGAGGAGTCTCCACTCCTCTAAAGCCTTGTGGTCCAGCTTCCTTCCTACAGTGTCTCTCCTGCATTCTTCTGAACTGCTAAGAGAGAGATCGGTATTGCTGCTACATCTTGTTTCCCAGCTTCCTAAGCTGCGTGGGAACGGGAGCCCCAAAGCTTCGGGGTTCTCCCCTCTCACCAAAAGCAGTATGTTCCTCTTCCTTGACATGGCTGCCACTCCTGGATTTAAATCCCTGAGCCAATCTTCCTCTGCAGCCCCATTTCTGACTCCTCCTTCAATCAGCTACACCTGCCAACATTCCTGTATTCTTCCAGTTTTACTGGGCTGCCATGGTAACTGTGGGCAGATGTGGCCCCATGGCATGGAGCCAATCATCTCCAAGCTCTCACACAGGCACTGTAACCAGGGGGAGTTGCCTCCCAATTATATCTTGTGTGGCAGTCACTTCCATCCCCCTGGCTCAAAGCGTGGCCACAGCTATTTAACATATCCATGAAACCAGTTAAAGGTTATAGATATGTTAAATGACCATGCCAGAGGTTAGCTGCAAAGCTGCTGCTATACAAAACAGCTCTCAATGGCCCTGTTCCAGGCGTCCCATCCCCTCCAACTCAGACTTGTGGGGGTGAGAACATCCTATATATATTTTTCTAATATTTCCTGGACACCTTGAGTTCTGGACCCCATTACAAATCCCTATTTGGGCCCCCCCCTCTTGGCTGCACTCTGTTATAGTACAATGTCAAGGTTATGAATTTTGTAATCTCAATGTGGTGGACAGACTTTCTTTCTGGAAAAGGATCCTCAGTCTGTCCCAGGCAATACTGGCCTGGGCTTGTCAAATTGAGTTCTTTTCAGCAATTGATATAGCTACTTGGGAAAGACAGGGTTCTGCTATCATCTCTGTCTGTTGTTAATTGTAAACAAGATCATCCTAGACTGTTGGGAACCAAAGGATGGCCGCTATCTTAAGAGCACGTCGCTATCTTAGGCTGATGCAAAAATCAGTATTGGTTTCCTCAGACCTAGACCTAGTTCCTCGAGATCACGTGGGCTGAAGGGACTTTCCATCAAAGTACGCCCATCAGCAAAGCCTAGCCAATCAGTAAGACCCACGACTCCACCGAGCTCCTCCAGCAACGCCTCTCAGCCAACCAGTACATATACCCGCGATCCTCAAATAAAATTTGCAGCTTGATCAGAACCCTGTCTTGCTGCCATTCTTCGCGCCTCCTGTCCCTCTCACTCCTTCACTAACAGGTCTACCCCAGTTGACTGCCCCACTGGCCGGGGCACTAGACTTGCCACTGGCCAACTTTGCTCTCAAGTGGAGAGAACTGGCCTGAGATGGATGTGAGAGAGAGGATGGCAGTCCGATGATAGGTCCTGCTGCCCACCTCTGAAGCCCTGAGGCCAGCCACTCCTGGACCAGACTTGTGCCTTGAGTCCTCAGCTATGGGATCCGATGAATCACTTCCAATTTGCCTTTCCTTCAGCTAGTTGTCATCTTTTTAGATAAACTTAAAAAAATTTTAATTGTGTAATATACACATAACATAAATTTACCATCTTAATCACTAATTGTACAATCTTGTGGTATTAAGTGCATTCATATTTTCGTGCAACCGTCACTGTCATTCATTTCCAGACCTTTTTTATCACCCCAAACTGAAAGCCTGTGCCCATTGAAGAACTCCCCATGTTTTCCTGCCCCCAGCCCCTGGAAACCACCTTTCTACTTTCTGTCTCTGTAAGTTTGACTATTCCAAGGGCCTCACATATGTAAGTGGAACCACACAGTATTAGTCCTTTTGTGACTGTCTTATTTTACTTCGCATGATGTCATCAAAGTTCATCTACATCATAGCATATGTCAG
>PVJI01031167.1:0-13389 GCA_004026765.1 Micronycteris hirsuta
CTCATGAGAAAGGTTAAGGTTTGAATTTGTATCTAACTGGGATTGAGGCAGGTGATTAAGGGCTTAAGTGAAGAAAAAGAAGATGAGCCCTGTGCTGCATCTTTGCAACTTCACAATGCCATAAAGGATTAAAGTCAATTGTGGGGCTATAACCAATAGTACATCCAACAATGTCAACAAAGTGACACTGTGGAAGTGCTTTGAGTATAATGGGGTAGCTTACTATAGATATGTGTGGTTGCCTATAGAAATATGTATAGGTATGTGCCTATGCATCAGTGAAGATATGTATGTATTTCTTTTTTCTGTCTGCTGAGAGGGCCTAAAAGAAATGACACTATAGTAGCAATGAGCCCACCTAGCACCCAGATCTGGTTTCTAATACCATTTACTAGTTAAAAAAAACCCCAAACTAGTGCCCCCTGCAGAAATGACTGATTCTAGGCAATATATGAGATAAACCTAAAGCACCTTACAGTGCCAGAAACTACCCACGTGCTCAAACAGACAGAAACCCCACAGTGATTGGGGTGTGTCAAAGGGACACAGGAGCCAACCGAAAGCACTCCCAAAAGCCAAAGCTGGGACATTTGCATGACAAAATGCAAAAAGAAATGTTGGATAATAATCCAGAGGAGGAAATAAACATCTATGCATTCAGACTGATATAAATAAATACCTGATACAATTAATAATTAGGGGAGAAGAGAAAAATCTGTACAGAGGAATTCAGAATAAATTATGTAGATTATCTGTCCTCAACAAGAGGGATTATAATTCTCATTCTTGAAATGTGGGCTATGTCCAGCGACTTCCTTCCAAAGAGTATATAATATGGAAAAGGGGGAAGCTAGAGTAACTTTATAGGGCAGAAACTGGACAAATCACTGCTTTGGCCAGATGATTAATGTCAACATCCATGATCATAAAACATGTTGATAGTATGTAATCCTGATGTGATAAAAATGGATGAAGGGAAATGTACACAGCATTTAAGTCCCTTATAGTACAGGAAAGACAGCAAATTTGCTTTCACCTCTGCACCATGGAATTTTCTTTTTACATGGGAAAAAATCCACTACTTTAAATTACATCACTTTTAGTAAATTTTCTTTTAGTTGCATCTTAACACTAAAAAGGTCCAACATTTTTCATGGCTGTGAAAGTGTCCACTATCAACGGTCAATTTTGAAGAGTTTTCAGAAGCAAAATTTAACAGATGAATACCTGTCTTCATCTTCCATAAAAAAATCTTTCTTACCCTACTTTTTTCTGTTTTCCTTTTTACTAGAAAAAACATTTTTGCAGATTAAGAGCAGCGTCATTCTCCTCTCATCACTGGAAACAAGGTTCTCTAAGGACATGAATTTCTGTGTTTTTTTTTTTTTTTTTTGCTGAGGTGTTGCCACTACCTAGAGATGTACCATCAAAGAGAACATGCTCAGTAGGTCTTTGATAAATCAGTGCACCATTGCCTTGTCTGCATCTGACTTTTAAATGCTTCCCTCTACCTGGTGAGATGCTAATTGAAGTCACAGAGGTGGCTGGGTTTGTTATGCTAAAACAGATTCTTTGCACATCTCTACATTTAGGGCTAAATGAGGAATAAGTATTGACAACAGGCAGAGATAGTATCAAAGGGATGGGGAACTCAGATGGTGTCATGTCATGGAATCCTAGAGAGGCCAAAATTTCAAAAAGAGGTCCTTGGTAATGAATATTCAGGGAATAATGGGAAACAATGATGAATTTTGAGAGAGCACTAGAATGATAGTACTAATCACACAGATCTTATAATGTATAAATAATAGTAATTGAAAATTGAGACAGCGAATAAAGAATTTTTTTTATTCATGGTTGTCTGTACATGTGTTAGGTCACATATACTATGCTTCGAATATTTCTTGGCTCCCAATAAATGGTGTTGCTATTCTTTAAATATTATTATTATTACTATTTTAAAATGCCTTGCTTATAGTTTAAGCATAAAAGAGAAAATACATATTATACATTGTTCAACTATTCTTTGTGATCCTTCACAGCTTTAAGCATAATGCTGAACATGCAACAAACTTTTAACAAATATTTTGGATTTCATTTGTTATAGTGATGATTCTGTATTCTGATTCCCCTCTTCTTGACAATTATGATAATCCTGCTTCTGTCACAAAATAATGGATAAATTACATTTAAAATGTATAGAGATAACAAATTGATACCTATAGCTAGTAACAGATAAAAATGTTCCAATAGTTTGGTAATAGTATACAATAAAGCAATATTGATTTGTGAATTCTTGTATGATTTGTAGAGCACCTTAACTTCTCACAGCAATGCCATGAGGAAGCATGGTATGATGATATCATTATTTTGGGGAAAAGTAATAGAGCTTATGATTAGGCCTGAGTTTAGATAAGGGCCAGTGCCATTTCTTATTTCTATAACTTTTGTCAACTCTCTGTCTCTAGCTTCAGTTTCTTCACCTGTAAAATAATGTCTACCTCACAGACTTATTAAAACAATTAAATGAGATCATCAAATGCTCAAAAATATTATCTCTCCATATTTCTTTCTGTTGCCATGCCATGCACAAGCAGATACAGCCATAAACCAAGTAGGAACTGGTTTATGGATGCATAGAAGCTTTTTCTTGTGCCTTGAGTCACGCTGACATTTGAAAGTGCTAGCATTTGGTATATCCTTTATTTATTCCATACTACATTTGATTTTTAGGTTTCTAAATTTATTCAAGAATATTTCAGTACTTATTCTGTTAAAAATCTAATGGAAAATTTAAGTCTCTCTGAAGGTAGATTTCAACTCTCTTAATAATAGCATACAGAAATTACTCAAAAGTTCCTTTCATTCCACAATATTTCAGAAATTGAGAGCAGATAATGAGAATGTATTTGCAGTCTTAATGTAGTAATTCCCAGCGGAGATCTTCACATTTTTAATTATTTAACAATGTCATTTAAATATTATCTGTCCTCTATGAATATTTCATGTTCATCAAAAAGTCCCTGGAAAAAATAAAAATAACCTGTACATTTGTTACAGAAGACACTCTCAACAATAGCATCCAAATGGTATCTCCCTGTCTTTGGCATGGGAAATCATTTCTCATCCAATGGTTCCAATCAATCATCTAAAATTTTTGTAAGAGTACACAGACTGAGGGCACGTTGACAAAGAGAATCTAGATAATAGGGTTTGAATAATAAAATAGAATGGAAAATAAGCTCTGTCTCAAAATCAGATGTTCTTCAGGAACATGCAGAAGGGTGTTTTAAAGTCACAACTGAGCCAACTCCGCTGACATGATCAGTTTGAACAATATGGGTTATGGATGGAATTGTGTTTACCTAAAATGCTTATGTTGAAGCCCTGACTCAAAATGTGACTGTGTTTGTTGACGGGGACTTTAAAGAGACAATTAAGTTTAAATGAGCTTGACTGGCATCCTTACAAGAAAAGGAAGAGACACCAGTGATGTATACGCACAGAGAAGTGTCCATGGAATGGCACAGCAATAAGGTGGCCATATGCAAATCAGGGAGAGAAGCTTCAGAAACAACCAGCACTGCTGGCACTTTAGTCTTGGACTTCTAGCCTCTAAAATTGTGAGAAAATAAATTTCTGTTGTTGAAGCCACTAGTTGGTGGTATTTTGTTATGGCGTCCTAAGAAAACTAATATATGTTTCCATGAGGAGGCATCATGACCTGCGGGATATCAAGAGCAGGGGTGCAAAGTTAGACAGTTACAGGAAATATAGTTAAATATGAGTTACCATATATAGAACATCTAGTATGTGCTGAGTGATTGGAACAGATATCTTTTATTTCCAACTCAAATGTATAATGTTGGCACTGTTAGCCTCAGTATGCAACTGAGAAAATGGAGGATCGGTAGAATTCAGTAACTTCCCTTAATCAGAGATGAAAAGTAATTAACGGAAGATTATAACCGGGTTATTTTTTAAAGTGATCACCTGTGCTTTTATGCCATAATGTCCCAGTCTCTGCATCTTTCTGTGGCCCCTGTCTCTCTGTCTCTTCCTCTCTCTCTCTCCCCCCTCTTTTTCTCTCCTCCTCTCTCGTGTCTCTTACTCTGGCATAGTACTTGGTCGTGCATTGTCTATGCCTAGGAAACATAGTGTCCTACACTAAACATTTCCTTCCAATTTCAAAGGCATGAAAGATCAAGAGGTAAAGAATAGAGTCAGAAAGGACTTTGTTGTGCTTCTTTCAATTATTTACTGAGGACAACTTGGCATCAGCTCAACCTATAACCTATTTTGCCTGCTTCTAAGCATTTTGCTTTCAATTACTTGTTTTATCTTCGCAACAAAGTAAGAAACTTTAAATTCATTAGTCTCATTGTTAACTTAATTAAAATCCAGCTTCTAATTAAATCAGAAAACAATCAACAGTTTCTCCTCTTTTGAGAAACTAAGACACAACTTGGAAATTATTGAGATGTGGACTATTGGGAGAGCTCCTGAAGGTTATTAAAATAGTTCAGGGGTTAGGAAGCTCTGTGTTATGAATAGAAAACAAAACAATAGTGGGCATGTTGGCCTTCTCCTTTTCTAGTCTCTTCTCTTTTCCGTTGACTTTTATCCTCTTTCGTCTGCGCTCCTCTCTCCTCTCCCTCTCTTCCTTCCCCACAATGATATTCTTTCTTTGGAAACCCATTTAGTTTGTTCCAACGAGGCTTTCAGGAATCTATGACATTGGCCAATTAGAGGTGTGCAACCTTGGGAATTTTTTCAAAATTTTACATTGTCTATAAACTAGAGAAATTTTGATGTGGATATTTCAAGATCCTTCCACTCATTGATACAGTATTTTTAAAAGCATTGTCTCTTTTACTGTTTATAATGACCAAAAAGAATGGTTACATGGCTCATTCCCATTTGTCAGATGTAGAAGTTGCGTCATGAAAAGGTGAAGTTACATCGCAGAGACTGTACAACTTGTAAAGGTGAAACTTAATACTGTAAATCTATCGATTGTACTTGTCACCATTTCTTCATACTACATATTGCATGTCTGCATCTTATACAATTTATGATGCCCATTTTAGAAAATGAGAAGGTAAAATCTCCCCCTTAAGTATACAGTAAGCAATATATTTTTGTGCGTTAAACTATTCAAAATGGAATTTATCTGTTTGCTTTTGAAGTCTGGTATTTATAACTTTTCATGTATGGCTGAAATTTGGATATGTAAGAAGCAGTATTAATATTAGATTATCAGATCTAAGACAAGAAAATATGGTAAATTTTCTTTTCTTATTAGTACTTGATCCATATTTTATAGTCAGGTGTGTGTGTGGATGTTGTGTTTTCTTTTGATGGTTGGGCTAGGGAGAGATTCCAGCTAATGGTTAAGACAATAGTCTTTGATATAAAAATGTCTGAGTGAAGCCAGTAGTAAGCATTTTATCTTGGACAGGCTGCTTATTGATTTAGGTCTCAAAAGACTAATTTGAAAATGAGGAAAATAATAGTGCTTGCCATATTGGGTTCTTGTGACATTAAATGGTAGAATACATGTAAAAATATTTAATAATTGTCACATTGTAATTATTCATTAACAGCTGGCTATTTTTCTTCCCATATCCTTTTAATGCTGGATTATTTATTTCATGAGAAGGATGGATAACAAAGTAAGTTTTTATGACAATAAAAGATTGTCATACTTGAGGTGCACTATACGCATCCTTTAGATGCACTGAACATAATTTTAGCCGTGTCTTCTGATGGTCAGCACTCTGTTGTGAAACATCAGCAGTTCTTAGCAAAGGGCATTTCAAACCCTAGATGTCAAGAGTTAGAAAATAGTCAGAATTCTGATCATTTGTTCTTGAGTTAGAAAGAAAACTACAAAAGTACTCAAAATGATACAAAACCACATCGTATTGCAGCACTTCAAGGTGGTTTCCACTAAGAAAGGAACTATTCCAATTGAAGATCCATAATACACAGACTAGACTAGCCAAGTCTCTCCCCCACGTGGCTCCTGAGTGCTACCCGTGCCCCCACACACCCATATTCAAAGTATATGGTCATGGCAGATAACGGGTATATTTCCTCTATTTGTAAATAGCATTTACATTTTCTGATTATGAAAGTTTATTAACTCATTAGAATAGAGGTCATCTATGGAAAAATGTAAAGAAAAAAATCTCTATAAACTCACCTTTCACAATTGTCCATTGTGGATATAAAGAACACCCAAAGGAGAACAAACACAGACTATTTATTTAGAACTTGCTGTAGCAAGACTATTTATTCAGAACTTGCTGTAGCAAGGGAGATAGCCACTATCACTTGTGCATAGTAGAGATTCAAAGGCAGGCAGAGGGACGAGAAAGTGTATAGTGAAAGACGGGAAAGGCTTCAGGTATGCTGTGATGGAGGCCGCAGGTGGACTAACTACAAGTGGGGCATCCTACAGGATTAGTTAGAGGTGTATATTTTGTTTATTTTTCTGGTTGGTCCTAAGTCAGAAGTGGTAACAAAATTTAGGAAAGCTGTCAGTTATTAATCTAGTTTTAGCTATTTGGGGCTGATTGATGTAGGGGTTATTGTCTGGCTTCCTGGATTTTTGCTAGAGATGGTCCAACCTTACAAGTCTGATGTGTAGATAGTTGTCTGTCTCCCTGGGATCATTGCTGCCAGTTGTGCACCAGAGTTATGTTTTTGTTAATAACCTGGCCATTGTCCACTCATATATTCTGTCTCTGACCATATTTAATAAGGTGTGTTATTTTCCAGATCTCCCCATTCCACCTCCAAGACACATGTTTTATTGTGGAGTGGCTAATTTAATTTTTATAGGCAGAAAAATGTGTAAAAACCACTAAGTATCCAATTCCCCAAAGAATAATATTAGTAGTTCCGTTTTTTGCATATACAGAACACCTATTATTTGGGCAGGTTCTGAAGGGCTCTTTACGTTAATGACATGGTTGTCTACCTCAGAGAACCTAGAATTTTTCAGAAGTAGACATGATATTGGTCTAGATGTCCTGTTTGCTTAGCCATGTCTCAAGGATGATGTCAAGTACTTATGGCTGAAGTTATCATACGGTAATTCATGGTCTTTGACCCATAAAATCATAGAGGGTCATTACACTGATGGAGAAATATCCATGTTTAAAACATATAATACTCAAGTGTTTAAAAAATTAAGTAATTCTGTATTTCAGACTGAAGCAATTAACTGTCTGTAAAGATTGTGATTAGCATATCATTTGAGTTTAACATGAATATTGCAGATATTTAATTACTGTTTATTTGAGATGGATTTTAGTGGCTAAATAAAATGCAGTTGAATGCAGTTGGATGTTGTCAATGCACTATATTGTTTTTATTAATGGAAATTAATTTAAATTTGGATTGCATAATTAGCCCATGTATACAAAGTTAAATTTATAATTGCTGTTAAATACCAACTCAAGAAGCATGATGAATGCAAAATTTTAAGTGAATTTCATTTAAACAGTCCCCAAATAAAACTCTCACATATGGTAAATATGTACAACTATTTCTAGAATTTATTATCTTTATATGTGGAGGTCATTCATATTTATTTTGAGTGATTGATGATACTAGTTTTCTGAGAATTGCTTATCCTAGCTTAAAAGTTTTTAGACTGAGAAACTAGTGAATCCTGAATTGACTTCTTTATTTTGTGGGTTCTGTAATGTGAGTTTTTTCCCCATAAGATACAATGTTGAAAGTAAATTGTGAGCAGGTGTGTGCGTGCACAATTAATCAAATGGCTGTATATATTTATAATATATGCTGATGTAATCTTTTATCACATGTAGAAGAGAAAGGATAGTTTAGGGATATATTAATAGATGTTCTTTCAATTTTTTAAAATGATTTTATTTATTTATTTTTAGAGAGAGAGGAAGGGAGGGAGAAAGAGAGGGAAACATCAATGTGTGGTTGCCTCTTGCATGCCCCCTCCTGGGGACCTGGCCCGCAACCCAGGCATGTGCCCTGACTGGGAATTGAACCGACGATCCTTTGGTTCTACTCAATACAGAGTCACACCAGCCAGGGCTAGAGGTTATTTCTTAACTTTGAAATCAAATCATTCTGGAAACAAAGACTTACATTGTAAATTGTGGTGGATTTTCTATTGTTAACAAACTAAATGTATTTTAAATCAAAACATTCTGAAAAGACGAAGAAATATAAAAAATTTGGCCCTGGCTGGAATGGCTCAGTGGATTGCATACCAGCATGCAAACCAAAGGATCACCAGTTCCATTCCCAGTCAGGGCACATGCCTGGGTTGTGGGCCAGGTCCCCAGGAGGGGGCATGCAAGAGGCAACCACACATTGATGTTTCTCTCCCTCTCTCTTTCCCTTCCCCTCTCTCTAAAGATAAGTAAATAAAATCTTTAAAAAATTTGTTGAGAAGATTCTAAATCTGTAGAATAAAAACTCAATTTACTAAATAGTTTAGTTATAAATATATGATTACTTCCCTAAACAAGTATTAATGTTTACCTAGAACCATGGTGTATTTTCCTGTTACTGCCAAAACCTTTTCATTAGGGTAATGTGGTGAATGAACCTCTTAGCCTGGAATGGCTTATATTATGAGTTTGTCCTAGTCCTGATTTCTCATTCTTTTCTGAATTCTGGCCTGGTTTGCAATCATCTTTTGATTTCTCTTTGGCAATCCTGCCCAGTCCCAAATGGAATAGCCGCTAATATCAATGTTAGTATGTTAATCTCACACTATTCTTTGTCTCCCCCTATAATCTTTCAAAACTGAGACATTCTGGTACAGAACTCATTAAGTACATTGTTACATTAGTTTACTGCTTCTCTCCTTACTTGCTATTACACTGATCATGTAATTTAAAATTTCCTCCAATTGTCAACATTTGCTTTCACTACTGCATAGGGCTTCCTTGTCGTCCTGAGCTGCTGAAATAAATGGCCATCACATTGCAATGACTCATTTTCTAAAAATGAACTATTTCTGATCTGAAGGCTTACTTAGAACTCTTATAAGGTATGGGTGTGTGTGTGTGTGTGTGTGTGTGTGTGTGTGTGAGATATCAGATCATTGCCAACTCTATGGTTGACATCTCGGGTTTACTTATCTTCCAGTTACCTTATTGAGCTTTGTGATCTAACTATTTCATATATTATTTATACATAGTCACAAGCTCAGATGTGTTAAATGGCCATTTTCTATGGAAATAAAACAACTAATGGAATGATTAGATTTTATTAAGGGTTAAGTTACAAGAAAGGAAAGGGGACTAATATTTGCTGAGTGTTTATGATTCTCCAGATGCTGCATTAACTTCCACATTTCTACATTTTGTTGGGCTTACCCTATAAGGTACTGTTATCAAATCCATTTTGAGAGTGAATAAACAGGCTTAGGGATATAAAAATTGATGAAGATTACCCAGCTATTACATTATAAGTCATAAATAAATATCCCAAACTATCTCCAAAGATTCTGATTTTTTAAATATTGCATTTTGCATTAGGTCAAGATTGTCCAGTCTTCTCATGTGACAGATAGCTTGAAAGGAAGGGATGTGGAGGTTTAGGAAGACAGATCACAGAGGTATCAAGTCACAGGCTCAGAAGGGATTTTTAGAGATCATTCCTTTCACTTCAAATAGGACCACAGTAAATCACCTGAAAGGGCTGAGATTGAATCCTATTTATAAATATCTTTGAAAGGGGATTTGATAGCATCTACTTGGCAACATATTCCATTGTTGGAAAATCCCCACTTTATCAGTTTGCAATTAATATGTCAACAGGACTTTTCTGTTAAGTCTCCATAATGTGCAGCACTTCTAAGATGCAATGTCTTCTTTCAGAGACAATTTAATGTAGTTGGGTGAGAAGGCAAATAAATGAAGTGAGAGCTGGTGATTCAATATGCAGGCTGAGTCCCAAATAAACAGTAAAGGATTTCAGAGGATGAAGAGAGCCTTCATAATGAGGTGGAATAGATGGATCCCAGAGGAATTTGGAAATAAGAATTTAAAATGGAATTTAAAAAAGGGAGATGAATCCCTTTCTCCAAATTTAAAGATAATTCCTTGAATATAGGACACAGCCAGCCATAGCACTACCTATGTTGTATAGTAATCACTGGCTACTGGAATGTGTTTTCCTGGAGTGGGGGCTCTGGTACCCTGTCTGGATTTGACTCCTGGCTTTCCCATTACTATATTGGAAACATGGGCTAATTATATAAGTCCTCTTTAACATTAGTTACCTCACCTGTAAAATGGGGGCTTTATAAATCCTTTCTCATATGGCTGTATTGAAAATTAAGTGAGTGATTATGTTTCAGTTATTTACAATAGTACCAGGCACATGGTAAAATCTCAGTAAGCTGCTGCTGATCAAGATGGAAAAGGAGGAGGAGGAAGGATTGGAGGAAGAAGGAAGCAGTGGGAGAGGGAGAGAAAATGGTGATGGTGATTACCCGAGTACCCATTAAAATGATTACAGTTGGGCAGTACCACTGCCCTCCTCATCAGCGGTAGGGTCTATAGATACTTGAAGACTCTGTATCCCTAACACCTCGCATCTGGATGAAAGCGGAGAGAACTTTACTATACCAACCCCTAACCCAGTGTGAATACTGTAGTCTCTTTGCTAACTTGGTTGTGTGCCAAATTAGTCACTATCCATGGGTCTCTGCTGCCTTATTTTTATGCAGCAAACTGGAAGCTAGTTCTGAATCTGAACCCCTTACGTGGTCCATGCCAGCTTTTGTTCTAGGGACTTAGATACTGATTGTAGCCACCTGTCAATGGAGAATGTTTATTCTAACTCAATACCAAGAATTGCTGCTTAAAACCCCAGTGGGGTACTCTACAGAGCATCCAGATTCCACTTAAACTGGACTCTTTTGAATAGTTCCCCACATTGAATGTGGTTTTATAAGCGTGTTCTGCAGATTGTAGTATTTGATTTGGATTTTATTATATTCTTGCACCAGCTGGATAGGGGCAACCAAGTTGTCCAGTTGATCTTTCTGTGCCCTTACCTATGTTTGCTACCTAGTCCCTTGATCAGAGAATCAGCAATGTCTGCTGTGTAATAGAAATGAGACTTTTTTCTATAGTCTAATAGACACACATGTATAAAGGTACATATATATAATTTGCACAATTTTTTTAAGATTTTATTTATTTATTTTTAGAGAGGGGGGAGGGAGGGAGAAAGGGAAACAGCAATGTATGGTTGCCTCTCACACGGCCCTCACTGGGGAACTGGCCTGCAACCCAGGCATGTGCCCTGACTGGGAATCGAACCGGGACCTTTTGGTTCCCAGCCCATGCTCAATCCACTGAGCTACACCAGCCAGGCAATTTGCGCAATTTTAATGCACATATCTATATAATTGGACATGTCTGAACACTTGAACTATTATCTTGTACTTAAGGTGACAGTGAACATTATAGAGTCACCATCTTCACATTTTTTAAAAGATTTTATTTATCTATAGACAGAGGGGAAGGGAGGGAGAAAGAGAGGGAGAGAGACATCCAATTATGAGAGAAATATTGGATGGTTACCCCCAACTGAGGACGTGGCCTGCAACCCAGGCATGTGCCCTGACCATGAATCAAACCAGCAACCTTCTGGTTTGCAGGATGGTGCTCAACCCACTGAGCCACAGCAGTGAGGGTTTCATATGCCTGATGAGTTCCTTTTGTGTGTGTATATTGTTACAGTGCCCTGGGGGAAATTTGAATACAGTTAAGAAATTAATAATAGCTTGGGAAGTTGAAAGAGTCCCCTGACTTATAATTATCTGTTAAGATGCTTATTTCTCTTCAGCAAAGTTATTAATACCCTTTGCCTTGAGGTTAGTTCTATCGAAGCAGATTATGAGATGAGGATTGTATACAGTTAAGTTATTAAAGATGTACACTCATAAAAAATCTTTAAGGTAGCAGAGGGTGCTGGACAGGGAGGAAGAAGATCGCAAGTCCTGGCCTCAGATGGCTCCTGAAGGGCAGCCTTGGATATAAATTACACTTAAGACTATGCCCCACCTCCAAGAGAGCTGATCTTTCATAGGTTTATCCCATCAACCATTGGTTATGGTTCATCCTAAGGGGACATAATCTCCCAGGCACTTTTGATAAATGGCTTCAGTAGTGCAGGGCAGACTTCTGCAGAGCATCACAGGGGAAGGTCAATAGACATCATGTATGGGGAGATGCCAGGAAAGGGAGGCACATGGACAGATCAAGGAATTGAGGGAATCCCTGTGGGCTTACATGTATTTCTCTGCTGTCTGTACGTGGAACCAAGGAGCCAGCCACAGTCTCTGAGAGGGCACTAAAGTAACAGTAAATACAAGTTTTAAGATGAAGATTCTGGTCCCTGGGCTCTTTCCTTACTAGGTAGCAGTACCCTCTATTGGCTTCAGAGACTGCCATTGATAAACATAACGTTAGGAAAAAAGAACATTCTTTGTCTCAGTAGTTGGGAAAAAGGTACTTTGGCTCAACAATCTTCCTGCAGAAATAACTTAAATTAGTTCCAGATTGTAATTCGCCTTCTTTATGTAATTTTCACAGCCCTCATTCTTTGTAATAAATGAACAATTTCAGTTTGCTTGCCTAGGTGAGCACTGACTGTTCTCAGGGGGAGTTGGATAAAGAGAGGAAAAGCAAGCTTAGGAGAATGGCTCTCTGCTCTTCATCCCTGGTTCCCATCACCTCTTCATTGAGGAAACACGCACTACCCTGTATTAGTGCCAGAACCAGGGCTTAGAGCACAGAAACACAATGACCAATAAGACATGGTCTAATCAGAGGAAACAGACATTTTAATAATTACAACAGCGTTTCCTCATTTGTTTTGTGGGAATGGTAGTTGCCAGCTTTATTGATGTAGTGGTTTTCTACTTCTGCCTACCTGGTTACACTAAAACTCTTTCCCAGTGCCTATGGGTCAGGAATTCAGACAGAGCACAGCTGGGATGCTTGGCTTTGCCCCCTGGTTTCTCATACCTCAGCTGGAAGACTCAAAGCCTAAGGCTAATATCATCTGACATCCTATTTGTACACACACCTGGCAGTGGGGGCTGGTTGCTTGCTGTAGGCTTAGCTGGAATATTCACATGTGACCTTTGCATGTAGCCTGGGCTTTCTTACAACATGGCGGCTGTGTTCCAAATCAAGCATCCCAAGTGAAAGAACTACTCATGGTACTACTAGGAGGATTAAGTTAATTAATTAATGTCAAATGCTAAGATCATTATCTGGCACATAATACTTAAGAGTTAGCTATAATCGTTAATAATATTACAAACAGTAAATATGCATATAAAGTATGTTAGTAATATTTTAC
>PVJI01031168.1:0-13283 GCA_004026765.1 Micronycteris hirsuta
TGTGTGTGTGTGTGTGTGTGTGTGTGTGTGTGGTGTGGGGCCAGACACGGCAGAATATGAGGACCTCAGGTGCAACTGAGTGCCAATCCATTAATAACCAAGGAGCAAATTCGTAGGCATAGATTCCAGTCCTGTTCTGCGTGAGAATAGGCTGGCTCTGCTCACGTGCTCACATTCTGCTGGCAACGGGGTCCTCTAGCCGGAAGGAAATGAGGACACTTACTTTCTGAGATTGGTGACTTTACTAAAGAACACCATTTTAAAATGATCTCAAACTCAGGTACAGGCCAAAACAGAGATTTTCCCTCATTTCCTGAGGTGTATGTTACCATTTTCTAGAAACAATAATATTTCTATAATAGATAACATTCTTCATAACCTAGGGCTAGCAGGGTTTAAGAAACTGCTGTTATGGAGCATAAACAGACTATTAGAGGAAACTTTCCTTTTTAACTAAATTTATAAGATTTAGTCAAACAAGAGACTTAGTCACGTGAGAGTGTTTTGTCTCTTGGTCTTTCATGTTAATCTCACTTACTTTGAATCTAAAATCGTTCCAGTTTTAGTATATGTGCTGCTGAAACAAGGACAAGCCTAAAACCTGCATTCCAGATTTTTGAAAGAAAAGAATGCTATTTTATTGACTTTTCCCTTGCTTTCTATTCTTTTTTATTTTTTAACAAGAAGAAATCCCAACCAGCTCAGGGCTCTCTCACAACGCTGAAGACTGACCTTACAAATAAGGACTTCTGTCTTTCAAGGAGAAGGCATCATACTTCCTGTTATTATCATGAATGTGTGTGTGTATGTAGCATCACTGAACATTTATTAAGTGATCTAAAACAGTTTTTTTTAAACCCAAGCCATGCTTACCCATGATATGACCCAGGAGAGTCTCACGAACAGCTATATAGGCTTAGGAAGCTAGATGGCAGAGTAGTCACACAGTTAAAAGGCTTTATTCCAAGTTACGGAGAGAAGCTAAGCCATTTTCAAATTAAAAAAAAAAAAAGAAATTGCTGCTTAGCTGTCTGAATGGTAGAAGAGAGATAATTTTTAAAAATATATTTTATTTATTTTTAGAGAGAAGGGAAGGGAGGGAGAAAGAAAGGAAGAGATACTAATATGAGAGAAACATCAATTGGTTGATTGCCTCTCGTGTGCCCGCGACCAGACCTGGCCTGCAACCCAGGCCTGTGCTCTGACCAGAAATTGAACCAGGAACCCTTTGGTTTGCAGGTCAGGTTGGTGCTCAATTCACTGAACCACACCAGCCAGGGTGAAGAGAGCTAATGTAATTGGATGGTTTCAGAGTAACAATTTCTTTTCAGCTTTTTTGACATATAATTGACATATGACATTGTGTACTTTAAGGTTTGCAATGTGTTCATTTGATATAGTTATGTATTGCAAAAGAATTACCACCTCCATCATGTCATATAGTTACCATTTCTTTTTTTTTTTTTTTAACTTTTTTATTATTGTTGTTCAAGGACAGTTTCTGCCTTTTCCCACCATCCCTCCCCACCACCCCAGCCCTTCCCACCTCCTTCCCCTGTTTCCACCCCCATCCCTTGTTATTGTCCATGTGTCCTTTATAATTGTTCCTGCAAACCTGTCACTCTTTCCCCCTATAATGCCCTCCCCTCTGCTCTCTGGTCACTGCCAGCCTGTTCCCAATTTCAGTGTCTTTGGTTATATTTTGATTGCTCGTTCATTTTGTTGATTAGGTTCCTGTTAAAGGTGATGTCATACGGTATTTGTCTTTCACCGTCTGGCTTATTTCACTTAGCATAATGCTCTCCAGTTCCATCCACGCTGTTGCGAGGGTAGGAGTTCTTTCTTTCTTTCTGCTGTATAGTATTCCATTGTGTTAATGTACCATAGTTTTTTGATGCATTCATTTACTGATGGGCACTTAGGTTGCTTCCAGCACTTGGCTATTGTAAATTGTGCTGCTATGAACATTGGGGTGCATGGGTTCTTTTGAATTGGTGTTTCAAGCTTCTTAGGGTATAATCCTAGCAGTAGAATTGCCAGGTCAAAAGGCAGTTCTGTTTTTAGTTTTCTGAGGAAGTTCCATACTGTTTTCCACAGTGGCTTCACCAATCTGCATTCCCACCAACAGTGCACTAGGGTTCCCTTTTCTCCACATGCTCTCAACACTTGCTGTTTGTTGCTTTGTTTATGATGGCCATTCTGACAAGTGTGAGGTGGTATCTCATTGTGGTTTTAATTCGCATCTCTCTGGTAGCTAGCGATACTGTGTGTCTTCTCATATGTCTCTTGACACTTGTGTGTCCTCTTTGGAGAAGTGTTAGTTCAAGTCTTTTGCCCATTTTTGGTTGCTTGTCTTATTAGAGTGGAGTCAAGTGAGTTCTTTATATATTTTGCAGATCAGACCCTTTTCTGAGGTACCATTGGCAAATATGTTTTCCCAATAGGTTGGTTCTCTTTTTGTTTTAATGCTGTTTTCTTTAGCCATGCAGAGGCTTTTTATTTTGGTGATGCCCTATTTGTTCATTCTTTCCTTTATGCCCCTTGCTCTAGGGGACATATCAGTGAAGATGTTGCTGCGTGGAATATCTGAGATTTTCCTGCCTATATTCTACTCTAGGACTTTAATGGTGTCACTACTTATATTTAAATCTTTTACCCATTTTGGTGTATGGTGTAAGTTGGTGCTCAAGTTTAATTTTTTTGCATGTAGCTGTCCAGATCTCCCAACGCCATTTGTTGAAGAGGCTATTTTTACTACATTTTATGCTGCTGCCCTTTTTGCCAAATATTAATTGACTGTAGAGATATGAGTGTATTTCTGGGCTCTCTGTTCTGTTCCCTTGGTCTATGTGTTTGTTTTTATGCCAGTACCAGGCTGTTTTGATTACAGTGGCCTTGTAATACAGTTTGATATCAGGTATTGTGATCCCTCCTACTTTGCTCTTCTTTCTCAAAATTGCTGCAGCTATTTGGGGTCATTTATGGTTCCATATAAATTTTTGAAGTGTTTGGTTCTATATCTGTGAAATATGTCATTGATATTTTAATAGGTATTGCATTGAATCTATAAATTGCTGTGGGTAGTATGGACATTTTGATGATATTAATTCTTCCAATCCATGAGCATGGTATATGTTTCCATTTGTTCGTGTCTTCCATGATTTCTTTCTTCAGTGTTGTGCAGTTTTCTGAGTACTGAAAATGAATGGGTTAAGGTTTAGGTTAGGGTTAGGTTTAGGTTTATTCCTAGTTAATTTTATTTTTCTTGTTGCTATATCAAATGGGATTTTTTTCCTGATTTCTGTTTCTGTTGTTCCATTGTTGGTTTACAAAAATGCCTTTGATTTCTGGATATTGACTTTGTATCCTGCTGTTTTGCCAAATTCACTTGTTAGGTTGAGCAGTTTTTTTGTGGATTCTATAGGATTTTTTTATGTACATTATCATGTCATCTGGAAACAATGACAATTTTGTTTCCTCTTTTCCAATTTGGATGGCTTTTATTTGTTTTTCTTGTCTGATTGCTGTGACTAGGATTTCCAATACTATGTTGAATAGAAGTGGTGAAAGTGGACAACCTTATCTTGTTCCTGATCTTAGTGGGAAACATTTTAGTTTTTGCCCATTGAGTATGATGTTGGCTGTAGGTCTCTCATATATGGCTTTTATTATGTTGAGGAATGCTCCCTCTAGTTCCACTTTGCTGAGTGTTTTTATCATAACTGGGTGCTGTACCTTATTGAATACTTTTTCAGCATCTATTGATATGCTCATGTGATGTTTGTCTTTCATTTTGTTTATGCGATGTATTACATTTGTTGATTTGTGAATATTGTACCAACCTTGCATCCTTGGGATGAATTACACTCGGTCATGGTGTATGATCATTTGAATGTATTGGTGGATGCAGTTTGCCAATATTTTGTTGATAATTTTACCGTCTATGTTCATTAGCGATATTGACCTAAAGTTTTCTTTCTTTGTTGTGTCTTTATCTGGTTTTGGGATTAGGATGTTGCTGGCTTCATAAAAAGAGTTTAGGAGTCTTCCATCATTTTGCATTTTTTGGAATAGTCTGTGAAGGACAGGGGTTAGTTCTTCCTTAAATGCTTTGTAGAATTCTCCTGTGAAACCATCTGGTCCAGGGCTTTTGTGTGTTGGGAGTTTTTTGATTACTGCTTCAATTTCATCTGCTGTTATTGGTCAGTTCAAGCTTTCTGCTTCTTCTTCATTGAGTTTTGGAGGATTATGTTTTTATAGAAATTTGTTCATTTCACCTAGGTTTTCAAATTTCTTGGCCTATAGTTCTTCGTAGTAATTTCTTACAGTCCTTTGTATTTTTCTGGTATCAGGTTTAATTTCTTCTCTTTCATTTCTGATTGTGTTTATTTGGGTCCTCTCTCTTTTTTTCTTGATGAGTCTGCTTAAAGGCTTGTTGATTTTGTTTATCTTTTCAAAAAAACAACTCACGGATTTATTGATCCTTAGAATTGTGCTGTTAGTCTCTATGTCGTTTCATTCTGCTCTGGTCTTGGTTATTTCCTTCCTTCTATGCTCTGGGCTGTCTTTGTTGTTCTTTGAGTTCTTGTAGGTGTAGGGTTAGTTTGTTTATTTGAAATGTTTCTATTTTTTTTAGGTAGGCCTGTATCACTATGAACTTCCTTCTCAGGACTGCCTTTGCTGTGTCCCATAAGTTTTGGGTTGTTGTGAGTTCTTTTTCATTTGTTTCCAGAAACTTTTTGATTTCTTCCTTGATCTCATTCTTGACCCATTCATTGTTTAATAGGATGCTATTCAATCTCCATGAGTTTGAGTGTTTTTGAGTTTTTTCCTTGAGGTTGATTTCTAGTTTCAGTCCCTGTGGTCAGAGAAAATGCTTGATATGATTTCAGTTTTCTCGAATTTGTTGAGGCTTGTTTTGTATCCTATCATGTGGTCTATCTTTGAAAATGTTCCATGTGCATTTGAAAAGAATGTGTATTTTGCTTCTTTGGGATGACAAGCTCTATATATATCAGTTAAGTTCATTTGATCTAGGACCATGTTCAATGCCTCAATATCTTTGTTGTTATGTTGTTTGGAAGATCTGTCCATTTTTGACAGCGGGATGTTGAAATCCCCTACTATAATTGTGTTGCTGTCAATATCTTTCTTGAAGTCCTCCAAGATTTTCTTTATATATTTGAGTGCTGCTATGTTGGGTGCATGTATATTTACAATGTTTATATCTTCTTGGTGGATTCTTCCCTTGAGTATTATGAAGTGACTTCTGGGTCTCCTTTTATGGCCATTTTTTAATGTCTATTTTGTCTTATATGAGTATTGCTACCCCAGCTTTTTTCCTGTCCGTTTGCTTGGGAAATTTGTTTCCAGCCCTTCACTTTCAGTCTGTGTAGGTCTTTTGTCCTGAGGTGGGTCTCTTGTAGGCAGCATATGTGTGGGTCGTGCTTTCTTATCCATTCAGCTATTCTATGTCTTTTGATTGGAGCATTTACATTTAAGGTTATTATTGATAGGTACTTATTCATTGCCATTTTTTTGTACCTGTGTTCCTCTCTCTCTCACTCTTTTCCTTCGTTTTCTTAAAGCAGTCCCTTTAGTATCTCTTGCAAAGCTGGTTTGGTGGAAGTATATTCTTTTAGACTTCTTTTGTCTGAGAAGTTCCCTATTTGGCCTTCCATCTTAATTGAGAGCATTGCTGGGTAAAGTAGCCTTGGTTGCAGGCCTCTGGTTCTCATTACATGGAATATTTCTTGCCATTTTCTTCTGGCTTGGAGTGTTTCCATTGAGAAGTCAGATGCTAGCCTTATTGGGGCTCCCTTGTATGTTACTTCCTGTTTCTGCCTCGCTGCCTTTAAGATTTTTTCTTTGTCTTGGAATTTTGCCATTTTAATTATGATATGTCTTGAAGTGGGCCTCTTTGGGTTCCTTTTGATTGGGACTCTCTGTGTTTCCTGGATTTGTGTGACTTTTTCTCTCAACAAATTAGGGAAGTTTTCCATCATTACTTCTTCAAACAGGTTTTCTATTCCTTGCTCTTCTTCTTCTCCTTCTGGTATCCATATTATATGGATATTATTATGTTTCATGTTGTCCTGCATTTTCCTTAATCCCTCTTCATTCTTTCTGAGCCTCTTTTCCTTTTCTTGCTCTTTCTGGGTGTTTTTTTTTACCTTGTCCTCCAGCTCACTGATCTGATCCTCTGCTTCATTGAGCTTGCTTTTGATTCCTTCTACTGTGTTCTTCAATTCAGAAATTGTATTCTTCATTTCCTCTTGGTCCTTGTGGATGGTTTCTATTTCCTTTTTCATGTTGATATAGTTTGCAGTGAGATCATTGTAGTTCCCCTGTAGTTTTTGGTAATTCTCTGTGAGCTCATTGAGGTTCCTGATAACCATTGCTTTGAACTCAATATCTGATAGTTGACTTGCCTCTGTTTCGTTTATCATTCTTTCTGGGGCTTCCTCCTTTCCTTTCATTTGGGGATTGTTTCTTTTTCTTCCCATTGTTTGTAAGACTCTTCTTGTTAGCCTCTGTTTCTTAAATTGATCTGTTCTGACTCCCTGGGTTTATCGTGTGAATTTCTGTGGTAGAATACCTGTGACATTCAGTGGTGCAGTCTTCTTGATCTCCTGAGCTTGCTGGTCTTGGACTGTCACTTATGTTGGCTCTCTGTAGGTCTTTGGGTTTTGATTGTTGTTGGGCCTTTTTTTGGTGGGTCCTTTCCTCCAGCTGGTTAATGGAGGGTCACTCCATCCACCACATCTTGTATTCTGTTGTGCAAGTGTGGACAGATTGTGTTGAAGCTGATTCTTTTTTGCGTACAAACAAGGTTTTGAGGCTTCTCTCTCACTCTTGCTCAGTTGTTTGTTGTGGGTAATTTCTCCATCATTTACTTGTATTTCCAGATCGGTCCTGGATTGAGGTTAGTGTGGCTTCCATTCCCTCCTTCACCTTCTTCTGTTGTTATCTGTTGGTGGTTCCTTTGTTGGTGGGTTTCTTCTTCCAGCAGGTATCCTGGTGTTCACAGCTTCCGCCTACTCTTTTATGTGATCAATTGGAGGGGGAAGGCAAAATGGTTTAAGACAGCGGTAGTGTATTCTACAGAATTTAAAGTACCAACCCGTAGAGACGAGATAGGAGATCCTTTGGATATGTATGGTGTTAATTGTGATATTTCACCCAACTAGCCACTTTTTATTTATTTATTTTATTTTATTTTTTAAATTATTTTATTGTTGTTCACTTACAGTTGTCTGCATTTACCCCCACCCCCAACCCCAGGCAAACCCACCTCCCTCCCTTGCTTCCCCCCTCCCCCTTGGTTTTGTCCATGTGTCCTTTATAGTAGTTCCTGAATACGCTTGTCCCCATTATCCCCTTCCCCCTCCCCTCTGGTTACTGCCAGAATGTTCTAAATTTCAATGTCTCTGGTTATAATTTGTTTCTCTGGTTGTATTTTGCTTGCTTACCTCACAAGTGTCTTGGCTGTGACTGATCTGAATTCCCCGGTAGCTGATCTGGCCTTGGTGTCTTCTCTCATGAGTCCTTATATAAAACCCCTTAACATTTCATATAGTAAAGGCTGCGTGATGATGTATTCCTTGAGCCTGACCTTATCTGAGAAGCACTTTATCTGCCCTTCCATTCTAAATGACAGTTTTTCTGGATAGATTATTCTTGGTTGTAGGTCCTTGCTTTTCATGATTTGAAATATTTCTCTCCAGCCCCTTCTTGCTTGGAAGGTCTCCTTAGAGAAATCCCCTGACAGTCTTATGGGAATTCCTTTGTAGGTAACTGTCTCCTTTTCTCTTGCTGCTTGTAAGATTCTTTCCTTATTCTTGACCTTGGGTAATGTTATTATGATGTGCCTTGGTGTGTTCCTCTTTGGGTCCCACTTCTTTGGGCTTCTCTGAGCTTCTTGGATTTCCAGGAAGCCTATTTCCTTTACCAGATTTGGGAAGTTCTCGTTCATTATCTGTTCAAAAATACGTTCAATTTCTTGGTGTTCCTCTTGTCCTTCTGGCAGCCCTATGATCCGGATGTTGGGTCGTTTACAAATGTCTCTGAGGTTCCTGAGTCCCTCCTCATTTTTTTGAATTCTTGTTTCTTCCTTCTGGTCCACCCCATTAGTTTGAGTCCCAGCTTCCTTTTTTTCCCTATTGGTTCCCTGTAAATCTTCCTCCGTCATCTTTATCGTTTTGTTCATGTGATCAACTATTTCTTCCAGTTTTGTGAGCATCCTGATTACCAGTGTTTTAAACTGGGCATCTGTTAATTTGGCTATCTCTTCATTCGTTAGTTGTAATTTGGTCTGATCTTTCGTTTTGGCCATTTTCATTCTTTTTTATCTTGGCGCCCCGTTGGAGTCTTAGGTGTTTGTTGGTGCCTGGCAACCTGGGTCGCTTTTTTGTGACGTTTCCTCTGGGGGTGGGGCCTGGGAGGGAGCAATGGTGTCTGCCGTTCACCGCCACTCCCTATCACCCTCTGCTCCCCAGTTTCCCACTGCCTTTTCCACCAGTCTCAGCCCTGCTGGTTCCCACTGGCCTCTCCAGTTACGCTGCCGGCCTGCGAGGTTCACCCGTTGCTCGGGGTAGTGTTTTGTTTAGGCGCTCCCAGGGTGAGTTCCTCCGGGCAAACTGCCTCTCACTCTGTTCCTCCGCTCGGTTCTGCCCCGCTTACCGGCCTGGATGTACGTCCTTCCCAACTTCCTGGGTGTCAGACTTCCCTTCAGTTCGATTCTGTCCGTTCTGGTTGTTTATTTTTCGCTATTGAGTTCGTTGTTTAAACTCTCTGGTTGCGAGCGGCGGTGCAGTGCGTCCACCTACACTGCCATCTTGGCGGAAGTCCCCAACTAGCCACTTTTTAGAAAGGGTGGAAAAAAGATAAGATTCTTGTTAGGGGTGGGGAAGGATTGTGAGTTGGATCTAGAAAGCAGTGAGCTTGTGAGATGTCATATTTTGCAGTAAAGTGAGAATAAAGGATAGAAAATAGGTGTAGTGTAGTCTTCAGAGGGAAGTGAAGCCTAGGAGAGGTGGAGGTGCAGAGTTCAGACCTTCAGCCCCTTAGCTAAAGTCCCTAATTCAAGGTGACCTACAAAGGAATACTGACTAGGGCCAGACTGTACTCCTAGAACCTATTAGAGACCCAGTTGGACACAGCTCCTACAGATAAAACTTCCCCTGGGAGTCTCCAGGCAAGGTACGGCCTGATTGTTGAAGAGCAGATACTGTCGTGAAGGCTCCTGATTGCTCCCAGAAGACAACAAAGGGCCATTTCAGCTCAGTTGACTGCTCAGGAGTGACCTTGAGAAACCATGTTTGCAAGACTGCGAGATGAAACAATCTGCTCAGTTTGTCTGGGACTTTTCTCCTGTCCCATTTCTCTCTCCTGTATGCACATGTTCTGCTACGATTGCATGCAACTTTGGTTGCAGGACATGAAAGATCTGAAATTAATCTTCCCCATATGTTGAGAAGTAAATGAGGAACCACTTTTGGAAGAATGGCAAGTTAGTGTACTCGCACTTCTCATCAAACAGCACATTTCCTCCTGGACCAAAGTCTGTGCGTGAGAGAGAAATTCTTGAAGTTCCAGGACATGACCCTGGACACAGTCACTGCAAACTCCTGCCTTGTCCTCTCTGCGGACCTAAGGAAAGTCCACCGTGGAAAGATCTGCCACAATGCGATGGAAGATCCCCAGAGATTTGCCTCTATGGCCTGTGTCCTGGGTGTCCTGTGCTTTTCCTCTGGTCGCCATTACTGGGAGGTACAAGTGGAAGAGGGGAAGGAGTCAGCTAGGGGAGTCTGCAAGGAATCAGTTGACCCAAAGAGGAAGAGCAGTTTTTCCTCGGAGCATGGTTTCTGGACCATTAGCATGAAGGCAGGAGCAATCTACTCCGGCTCCATCCCAGACACTGGAATTCCTGCAAGCCCTGGCCTTAGCCACATAGGAATTTTTCTAGACGTTGAGGTGGAAGAGATCAAGTTTTTTGATGTTAGAAATGATGCTCTCATCTACATACACCGTGAATTCTCTTTGGGGCCTTTGCATCCATTCTTTTGTCCTGGGTTGCCTGGAGAAGAAGACAGTGGTGGCCCACTGAGCATTTGCTCATGAGAAATTCATGATGTTCTTTATGTTCTTTATGTTCTTGGGAGGGAGACTAGTCCCTCTCCCACCCTCACACTCCAAAGAATGTATTTGATTTCAGTGGCTATACTTGACCATAAAGGCCCAGATGATGTTAGGTGGGCTGGGCCAATGGTTTTCAGTCCTGACTTCTAATTACAAGCACAGGAGAAAGTTAAAAAAATTCCCACATCCATAACCATACCCTGAACCAATCAAATTAGGATCTCTGGGGATGGGACACAGACAGTGACACTTTTCTAAGTTTACTAGGTGGTTTCAATATGCAGCCAGGATTAAGGAACACTAGACCAGAACACTGACCTCAAAACTTTATTGTGCATCAGAATTTTTGGATGACTTCAGTAGTCCTGGGATGGAGCTGAAGGATTTGCATTTGTAATAAGTTCTCAAGTGAATGCTGGTAAGGACCACACTTTGAGCTTATAGCAAGTGAGTCTGAATAGCAAGTGAGTCTTATAGCAAGTGTGTGCTGGTCCATTTAAGAGGAATGCCTGGGACTCCAGCAGTGCCCACCCCCCAGGACCCCCCATCCACACTGGTTTTCATAGCCAGATGTCGTGGGGACTTCTCTTCCTGGCACTGGAACCATGGGCTGGGGGGTGGGGGATGGTGTGAGGCTGGGACTCCTTGTTCCTCAGGGGGACCTCTGCTGCTGAGATATCCCTCCAGTTTATATCCACCACATGTGGGTGTGAGCCCAGCCTGTTGTGTTTCTGCCCCTCCTACCAGTCTTGATATGGCTTGTTTTTTATATCCTTAGCTGTAGTACTTCTATTTAGCTAGATTTCCATCTAAACAGGATGATGGTTATTCTGTAGTTTAGTTGCAATTTTGATGTGGTTGTGGGAGGATGCTGGTACTGTGTTTACCTACATCACCATCTTTGTTAGAACACAGGGAACAATTTTTAAGGTTAAAAAAATCAGGAAAATTTCTCGTATGCCAGAGATTTGATCATTGTAACCAACTCATGCATTAGGGTTATTTACAGAGCGGTGGGGTGTGTCAAGGCCATGGACCAGACAGAAACTTGAATGAGGAGCGTCACCTAAGCCCACTAATGATTAGCCTGTTCCTTAAGCTTCTAATCTCTGTATTTCTTTCTTTTTCTCATAATGTCATCTGTAAAGTGTGTATTAACTCTTTTAAATTATAGGGCTAAGTAACAAATGCCAATGACTTTAAAGTACCTGAGATAATTGATTAAACGTTTATGTAACCATGAGAGAATATAATAGGATAATAGGGATGTAGAACTCTGGAGTCACCAAACTTCAAAGTTGGCCCAGTTGTGAAGCTCCTTGAAGCCTTGCTTCTCTTATTAGTGAAGGTGGAGATTGTAATAGTGGAGATTAGTAGTAGAGACTGCAACCCTTATCGCAGAGTTGTTACGGTCAGTTATTGGGAGGATTGACCATTGTCCCTGGTCCACGGCAAACAGTTCACGCACGATAGTTATTATTACTACTGCCTTTTGTTTATATAGCTTTGCAGCTAAGTACACGCATTTCTTTAAATCCCAGCAACATTGCGAGGCACGCGTTAGCGTCTCCATTTACCGGCAGTGGAGACTGGACAAAGTGATGTCGTTGAATTGGAGACTGGGACTGATCCGGCCCCAGCGCTGTGCTCAGGGCTCTTTCCAGTCGCCATTCTGCTTTCTGAAAACAAAACCAGCTGCAGGTGAGGAGCCTTGGGATCTTGTTAAAATGTAAGCAAATCTAAACACCACTGGAGGTAAAAACATCTTAAGGCTAGATGAGATGGAAAAGTTGCCTATCCCCAACTCATCCAGAGAGCTGGGGACGGATAGGATTCAGGCACACCCAGGGTTCAGGTGTGTGGTCCGCATCTCCCTGATGGCGTAGGCAGCGGGGGAGCAGGCAGGGAGCAGCCGTCTCCAGTGCCCTCATCCTGGGGCGTGGTCTCCGTGCTGCGAGATCTTTGAAGGCAGACATTGTCTTTGTCCTTGTCCTGGTGTGTGCAGTGGGTGCCTAATAAGTGTTTCTTGACCTGTATGTGCTAATTGCCTAGGGGAAAAAAAAACTTTCTATTATAATGAATGTGTTAGAATGAGATAAAAATTACTAATGTGAGAGAATATGTGGACTTCCCAATCCTCCCCCCACCCCCAACCCGGTAGCCCATCAAAAGACATCTGTGGCCAACCTGGATTCTTTATCCTCCTCTCTCCTGGGAGATGTTCCTCTGTGTGTGTGTGTGTGTGTGAGAGAGAGAGAGAGAGAGAGAGAGAGAGAGAGAGAGAGTTGGTTATAGGTGAGACCCTGCATTAGTCTGCTTGGGCTGCCGTCACAGAATACCACAGACAGAGTGGCTTAAACAACAGACACTTATTTTTTCACAGTTCTGGAGGCCATGTCAAGTTGCCAGCAGGGCTGATTCCTGGTGAGGCCCCTCCTCCTGGCTTGGAGACAGGCTTCTCACTGCTTTCGCGTGGCCTCTGCCCTGTGCACACGCACTCCCGGTGTCTTTCTTCTCAAGAGGATGCCAGTCATTCGGATTGGGGCCCCACCCTTATAACCTCATTTCACCTTAATTACCTCCTTAAAGGCCCTATCTCCTTACATTGGGGGTTAGGGCTTTCACATGTACAAGTTTTGGGGGGCACACAGTTCAGTTCATAACATGCTAATGGAGGAACGTAGAGGAAATCTCTTCACAATTATTTTTACTACTAAATGATGTACTTCTTTGACACAGTTCCAGGGCTGGCCCACAGGGGTCCACAGCTTTACTAGTGTCACCGAGTATCCTGACTACCATGGCGTCTCTGCAACCATAGAGGCATAGCTGGAGGAAGCTTTCCTGGAGCACAGATTGTCTTGCTTTGTTTGAACTTCAAAATTAGTTGACTCATTCCTGGTGTTTTATCCCTCACTGGTCTTTCTCATTTCATCCTATTCATTAAGCTCAGAAAGGATGACTTAGCAATGTCTGCATTTGTTTAGTCAACGTGTGGAAGGGCAGTGACATCTAAAATCTCAATCTCTAATTACAGAAGAAAAGATTTCAGGAATCAGCAAACTAGTGGGGAGAGATTTCTTTGGGAAGGACCCTTGAAATCATCCTAAACCTCCTTTTAATGTTGGTCTGGAGAATACCTC
>PVJI01031169.1:0-13398 GCA_004026765.1 Micronycteris hirsuta
TTGTCATCCGTTAGTTGTAATTTATTCTGATCTTTCATTTTGGCCATTTTCATTCTTTTTATATCGGTGCACTTGTCAGATCCCCGGTGCCGGCAACCTGGGTCACCTTTTTGGTGACATTTCCTCTGGGGGCGGGGCCTGGGAGGGGGCAATGACGTCTGCCGATCACCACCGGCTCCCAATCCCCCTTCGCTCCCTAGTTCCCCACCGCCTTTTCCCGCCAGCCTCGGCCTTGCTGGCTTCCACTGGCGTCTCCGGAAATGCAGCTGGCTTGTGGGATTCACCCATTGCTCAGGTAGTGTTTTGTTTAGGCGCTCGCGGCGTGAGCCCCTCCATGGAAATGGCCTCTCACTCCGCTCCTCCACTCGCTTCTGCCCCGCTTACTGGCCTGGATGTTCATCCTCTCCAACCTCCTGGGTGTCAGACTTCACATCAGTTCGTTTCTGTCCGTTCTGGTTGTATAATTTTTCGCTATTGCGTTCATTGTTTAGACACTCTGGATGTGTGGGCGGCGAGTGCGTCCACCTACGCCGCCATCTTGGCGGAAGTCCCCCTCAATGCACTAAAATTATTTTTAAGTCTTTGTTAAATAAGTTTATTTGCATTGCCATCTCTGCAATGCACACCATGTAGTCTTCAAATTATCACACAAAAATATTCTTTAATAATACATCAACTCTAATTTCAAATTCTTATTGTTACACCAATGTAAATTATTCCTTGAGAAAGACCTTTGAAAATAAAATGTAACACATTTAGAAAAGTAAAATGTTGGGAAAAATAAGGAAATAATATTTGTTTTAAAAGATCACTATCATTAAAGCTTCTCAAATATAATTACAACCTAACTGTATGTTAAAAAAACTATAAATTCTTTTGTATTTGGGTAGAACTGTTACAGCTCATATGGTAACAAAATGCAACAACATATTTGTAGACACATGCAATTAGTTTTCAGAAAGCCAAGGGTCTTAAACTATAGGTGAACGTGAAATAAAAAGGAACAGCATTTTCTCCTCCTGTTTTACCCTGTTGTGACTGTAACTGCATTCGTATCATTTATTTCCCAAAATAAAGACAGAAAAGGAATTAAGCTAGTCATCTCTGCCTCAGATAGTTCTACACCTACAACATTCAAGAAAGATCCAAATGTTACCTAAATGATGTGACTGATTCGAGTTCAACACAGCTGTAACAGTAAAGACACACCTTGCACCCAAAGATAAGGTTCTAAAGTTGGAATAAGGCAAAAACTGGTCAAAATAACCCCTCAAAAACCCCCAAAATAGCTCATAAAGTACACTATAGATTTTTTTTTTGCATACTATAATATCTTTATATAAATCCCACTCAGCTAGGGTTTCCTCTACCATTGGAATAAATTACTGTTCTGTGGAAAACCAGAAGTATTTGGCTTGTTTTGGGCAACGATGTTGTTTCAAAACCACTTTTTACTTGGGGAAGAGAAGAATTCTCTGCTATTTTTCTCCCTATTTGGTGTTTTTCAATTTCAGTTGAATTCAAATAAGTTAAATACATGTATGATATGACTCTGCTAAACATGACAGGTATTTGAATGATCATTCAATTGAATTCATGGAGAAAAATGACATTTAAGATGGGTTTAAAGACTGAATGGGTCTGAAATTGACAGGGGGTGTGGGGGGCAGAGCATTCGTAGTGAAGGGAATTTCAATACCAAAAGAAGCTTCAGTATTATAGTGAAAATAGTAGTCAAAATGTCAATGATAGGAGAAAGAATGTGAGTTAAGGAAGTAGAAACACTGAGAGAACTTGATTATTGTTTTCATCAAATTATAAGGTAAAATAAAACTAGGGAGATAGCAGTGGCTTAAAGAAAAGGCAGCGTCCAAGGAAGAGATTTTGTTTTTGTGGTTCTAGGTTCTATTTTCCCCTGAGCACTGATAACCAGAGGCAGTGTTGAAAAGTAGTATTTTTACATTCTTTCTCTGATGCTTGTCTTGCTACTGAACCACCAGTTGTTGCCAAGAGGACAGAGTGTCCAGCAAATCATATCTGTTTCTATAAAAAGATCAGGAAAGAAAAACATCGAGGAGACTATTTGGTGAGATAAAACCTGTCTCCTTAGAAGAGTCTACATTAATTTTAAGAAAAACAGTACTTGCCAAAATTTTCAAAACAACTTTTCAGGCATATACCATTTTAGCTTATTTATTTTTAGTAAATATGAAAAGAGCTTCCAAGAAAGAATTCTTATTTTGGCACTTTAAGTGTACCTTTCACTAACCAACAATAAGGACAGCTTATACATAAGTCTAAGTTTCTGAATGTGATAAAATATGCAAATTACTTCATATAAAGATCTCTAAAAGCATTACAGTTATTTTATAAACCAAAAATATAGCATGTAAGATCAGTAATATTCTGAAGCAGAAATATTTTTCAATGAAAAGGCAGAAGACTAATTTATGCCACAAGAGAAACTAATTCTAGAGATTATATTTTGTAGTGTTTTCATTTAGACCTAAACTCTTGGCCTACTACAGTGCCTAAGAATGTTTGTTTCATGAATGAACAACTTTTTTTTTTTTAAGATTTTATTTATTTATTTTTAGAGAGAGGAGAAGACAGGGAGAAAGAGAGGGAGAAACAGCAATGTATGGTTGCCTCTCACATGGCCCTCACTGGGACCTGGCCTGCAACCCAGGCATGTGCCCTAACCGGGAATCGAACCAGTGACCCTTTGGTTCCCAGCCCGTGCTCAATCCACTGAGCTACACCAGCCGGGCTGAACAACTGTTTTGTAAGGATATGACGGTATCCCCACTCTCCCGAATCCCTTAGCCCAAAAAGTACATGACAAATCCGGCTCTGTTTGAGGTCTCTTAACTAGAGATTGGCTCATTACTGTGCCACTCCCATTGTAGAAAGTAAGTAAACAACTAAGCCAAGCTGTAACTGACTATATCCTTCTTCTGTCCTAAAAGGAAACAACAGAAACAACAAATAGCACAAACGCCCTAGCATCCTGATCCGCCTTCGTCAATCACATATCACCACCACTACCACCGCCTTCACACAACGACCATACAATTAAATCTGGGCTGTACATGCAGAATAGAATAGAATACAATACAATAGAACACTTAGGACTCCCTGATTCCCTTTCACTTGCAATTGTGCATAAATTGTCTTTTACGAAAGTCATGCACGTATGGGTGATTACTAACAGTGGAATTCCATGCAAAGGACACAAATATTTATTGAATATAAATATCTGTAGACACTATATGCCATGCCAGGCACTATGCATATATTACAGGTAATTATTATTTTGCCTATTTTACAGGAAAAGAAACTGAAGTTTCCCAAGGCCAAGTAACCTACACAGGTGTTAAACCCTATACTGCCAGAATGCACCAAGCACTTTTCTACTGCAGGGCTATAGTATGAAAATTCATTTATCCAAACATGTGGTGGATACTAGGCCCTGCAAAAGTATGACAGAAAGGATATACTGCCAGAACTGATTCTAACTTCAAGCATTTAACAATGTATATATTTATAGTTATTAAACAAATTAGAAAGTGCACATTTATTTTTAAATATTAGTATGCAAGTGCTTTTTGAATTAGTATATACGTGCTAGTTCATTAAAACATAGAACTTTTTAGAAAATATTCACATTTAACTTTTCCATAATATGTTTAGACTGATACAAATTTCACCTATACTGAGGTATGTGTTTCATCATTTTAGATGCTCTCTTAGAAGTTCAGTCTTCTTTTCATAACAAAAATATTATCTTCCTCAAATAATATACATATTGATGATTCATTGAATCTATGTAAATTGAATATATTTTGAAATGAGAGCCAGAACAATTATTTCAACAAGAATAATTTCTAGCAACATAATAGTAAACTACCTTTCTAGAAAGTTAACTATAGTGACCAACCCATTAAATTACATTTTGCTATACTTTAACAGATCATTTTTCATAGCTGGCAAATATGTTTCATGTTTATGATGTTTCATGTTTTATGAATTATAAAAGCAATGCAGAGAAATCACCTAAATTTTTCATCTGGGAATATCAAGTGTAAATGGTGGTTCCACAAACACAGGAGTACATAATTTTTGTTAAAATTCTTTTAAAAACCAACTTTATTTTATAACCTTCATAAATAAAACACATAAATAAATAAAAATTAAAAGGTACATTTAGTAAGACAGTGCCCTAAAGAACAAAGAAAGTAATTAGTATGGAAGACTTTAATGAACACATCTTTGAAGCCCTTCTGGAAATTACAGGCTTGAAGAAGCACTAACATCCCACCAGTTGCTGAGACAGGTGATACTGCCAATCAGCTGCATTTGCTGAAGCATATTCTGAAGATTACGAATTAATCTCTACACTGAAACCAATGGCTGCCTGCCATTTTGATTGCCACTTTAAAAAAGAAAAAGAACCAGTCACTCTATGACCAAATACGACTAGGTAGAATGACTCTCAGTAAGCTCTGCATCTACTTGATTACTTAGTCGTATCTTTTTCTGGTACTGTTTACACTACATCCAAAACTATTGCTGGCAGGGGTCATGAGACTTATAGCCTCTCCACCTATTATTTGAATTATTTCTATTTACTACAAAAAAAATTAAAGTGTTTGTGAGATACTTGGGGGAAAAGTCATATTATGTAATTACATGATAGCATTTTCTTTGTCATTAAATTTGAATCTTTCGATCATAAGCTCAACAGAAGTATGAGTCTTGGAGGCAATCTTCAGATCACATCTGTCTTTTGCTTAGAACTGAACCCCCACGCACACGCCTTCGACCCCCACCCCGACACACACACTTGCACGCTTTGTTCTACCACCATCGCCCGGAGCCTACCTTTTTATGTGCACTCTGTTCAGAGCGCTGCCCAGAATTTAACATTCAAACAGCCAATGTTTCCAAGTATGGGCAATTATTATAAAAGTGATGCTGAAGTTATTTTAAAATATGCTGGCCAACGTGCTAAAGAACTAATTTTAAGTCCATTTGCAAACATTAACATACACAGATAAAGTGAAAAATGTATGTAAGGGTTCTTTTTGGGATTTCCCATACTTTTAATGTTTTAAATTATTGTTGATTTTTGAATCTTAAGTAATACTATGTTCTACTATGTTTTTAAAGTTGCTTTCATTCACTGTACATGCCTGTGACCTCCACAATGACCTCTACAAAAGCAGTTGTGCATTTTACTATGGTGCAAATCCTCACAGACAAGTTGAACCTGTTCTTTTTGGCACTGAGCCCTTGTGCTGAACACATAGCTGAGATTTATTATAAAAGGAAAACTAAGGGGCATTATTGCACAAGATTTATCCTTCACATATAGCCAAGTATAATCTTTTATAACCTTTGAGAGCTCTTAAATAAACAGATCTCCTCTTAACTGCACAAAGAGTTTCTTATATGTCACCAATTGTATGGCATATTGAGATTCATTCTACATTAGAAAAAAGTTAGCACACAAATTATTTATACTAAGCGTTGTTAAAGTTGATCTCTTTTTTTTTTTAATGGTTGTTCAAGTACAGTTTTCTCCATTTTCACCCCACCACGCCGCCCCTGCCCCACCCATCCCCGCCTCCCACCCTCGAACCTACCCCCTTTGGCTTTGTCCATGTGTCCTTTATAACTTAATGGTCCTTTTCCTTCTTTTCCCCTTTATCTCCCTCCCCACTCCCCTCTACTTACTGTCAGTTTGTTCTTTATTTCCATGTCTCTGGTTATGTTTTGCTTGCTTGTTTGTGTTGTTGATTAGGTTCCACTTATCGGTGAGCTCATATGGTATTTGTCTTTTACTTCCTGGCTTATTTCACTTAGCAAAATGCTCTCCAGTTCTGTCCATGCTGATCTCTTCATATTTATTCAAAAATAATAGTACTTTTAATATTCAGACCTAAAGATAATTACCTACCTTGCTATCCTTTTAGCAAAGTCAATGCGATGAAGTCTAACAAACACCTGTCTTTAAGAATCTATACTTTAAGAAAATTGGTTTTAAAAAAGTCTTCCTACAGCACTCTTATAGGTGTCTTTAAAAAATTACAGAGAAACATTAGCATTTACCTCTACAATTTTGTTTTCTTTTTAATGTCAAAGTTCAGTTTTAATTAGTTTTCCTACAGCATTTTAAAAACACTTTCAATAGATGCAGAGAATATGGCTGCCTGAGGGGCTGGGGGAGTGGGAGCTGGGAGAACAAGCGGTAAGCACAAACTGGTAGTTACAAAACAGTCACAGGCACGTAGAGTACAGCATAGGGAACGCAGTCAATAATACTGTAATAACCACATACAGTGCCACATGGGTACTTGAAATATTGAAGGGAATCACTTTATTAAGTATATGATTGTTGAACCACTATACTGTACATCTCAAACTAATACAAAATAACACTGAATGTAAACTGTAATTGAAAAATTTTTTAAATATAAAAACACTTCCCACTTTAAACGAACTTGAACTGCCACACAACACCGCTGCCAGGCGACAGCCTCAGTCTAACAGTGAATCCGATGCACTGAGGAAAGGAGTTGTTGCAGGAGTTCTAAGAAGTATCTCATAACAGAATTACCACACTGTTTACACTAATTCTTCAGGATTGGCTAATTGATCTGGCATTAAGACTTGCCTTGCTGAAAACAAAAAAAGAATATAACCTCAAAAGTATTCTATCCTGAAAGTCAGGTTCAAACTAGCTTATCAGCTAATTGCTCAACATAAAGGAAACTGAAATGTGTTGAGTCAGGTGACTATTTCCTTGTTCTAAACTCTTCTAATTTTTTTCTTTAGTATTGAGTGTACAAACAATTGAAAAATGTCTGTAGACCTGTGGTGGAAGAGAGTATCACTCAATGGCGACAGTTTCAGTTTTACAAGATGAAAAGAGTAATGAAGATACATGGTCTGCACTGATGGCTGCACAATATCAATGTATTTAATACCAAAGAACTATAAGTGTAAAAATGGTTAGATGGCAAATTCTGTGTTATGCATATTTTACCAGAATTTTTTAAATTTTTAACTTAAAAAATAAAATTTTAGAAATTGTAAAGATCAAATATTAAAATAATTTTTTAAATGGTGAAAAAAATCTAATGATACATTTTTTAAGAATTGGGGATTAACAGTAAGCAAAACAGACATGTTCATAAATGGCACCAAATATGTTTTGTGAAGACAAAATAACTGAGGAGTTCAATAAAAATCTATTTCATTAAGTTTAACATTTTAAGCAACATATTCATATTTTTCTAAGAAAAAATGTCTTAAGCAATTTCTATCCCTAATACTTTCTCTGCCTAGGATATACAAGTAGAAGTTTATGAGTTTACACATTTTTTTAATTCATCACTAAAACAAAAACACTTTTTCTTGAAATACAGTCTTTCAGAAAAAATTAATTATGTTAAATTTTAGGTGTTCTGCAGGCATTGCATCTTTAAATAGATATAATTAGTGTGAAAAAATTATTAACCAGTTTTATTCATACTATTAACCTATACTGTATGAGGCAACATAAAAATTGAGAATAACTATAAAACATGGATCAAATACGTAAAAAAAAATGCCTTAAGACCTCACCTTACACTATATTCTAATATTATGTCAATGCTGATGGTATTTTTTAAATGCCTAAGCCCTCTATTCATTTTGAAATGCATGTGCTTCAAGATTTCCATAATATCCAAAACTATCTTGATGAAGTCATAACTATAATTAAAAATAACATCCAAAGAGCCCATAGCTGCAATGTCAAGCAGGTTAACCCAGGTTAATCTCCAAATAAGTTAAAGCAGCTGCAAGAACAATCCCAGACTCCATTTATTTTGGTTCTTCACACCACAACAGCTTTCCCATCTGTAGCTCCTCTTTCCTCAGGAATGCAAGCATATGCTCTATTCTTTTAAAGTCCCTATATTGCAACCCCCCTTGAATAACACAATGCTAAAAACACTCTTGGAGTCCAGAGTCAAATCCTAATTTTACCTTGAGCAACTTTTTTTTAACAAGCCTCACCTGTAACAAGTTTCACCTGTAAAATTATTTTAAGGTATCAAATAAAATAAAAATCTTTTTTAAAAACATAGCAGAATCGAATGTCCACAGAATGCTACCAATAGTTATTATTATTTCTGTAGCATGAATGTCATCAGGAGCAGGAAGAGGAGAGATATTTCGCACCATCTCCACAAACTGACTGTTAGTCCCCACCAGCAGGTAAAGCCACCACAGGCAATTATCGCCAGACGAAAACCTTTCAAAAATCTGCTTGAAAGTAAGTAAGAACTCCAAACATCTTCCTGCAGAAACAGTTTTGAATGGTGTTACAGTCCTGAGCTAACAACATACAAAACACATTATTTTAAATTTAGTCTTAGAGCCCTGGGATCAATACAGGAGGGAAATCAAGCTTACTTTCTCTTTCCTAGATACAACCCTGGCCTTAGGCGAAATTGTCAAATTTCTAAAATTTTAGCTTCTCTCATTTTACTTTTTGCATTCCTATCTAGCACCTAGTGCCTTTCCCAGAGCATTGTATGTCCCCCAACACTTTAACACTAAGCTCCTAATTAGCAACACTCCACTCAAACCTGCTGAGTCCCAACATTCCCCCTGATCTTAAGTCACCAACATGCATCCTACAGTCAAAACTTCCTGATATCACTAAGGTGTGAGGAGGAAAGAAATTGCATTGCATGATTTTGCTTAGTGGACATCTGGATTTTATTAGGTTATTATTGCTTTTAAAAAGAACATTTGTAAAACATTTTTTTCTGAAATAAAATACAAAGCAGTAGTTGCCTTTTAAAGACATGACTAAGAAATATTCACTGATCATTTTATATGTTGCTTATAGTTTTTGTATGTTAACTAACTGTCAACAAATAATGTAGGCCAAATTTTTTATCTTTATATTTCCCTATATAAAAAACAGATTTTTTTAAAAAGATTAATATTTTTCACAATGACTCAATTAAAGCAACATCAGGAATTCCATGATGAGGACTAGAAAGGTTACAGACACGCTGGGTAAAATTTAATGAAATTCACAGAATCTCAGAAGTAGACAAGACATTAAAGATTATTTCCAGTCGCACTAGCCACTGAATTTTTTTAATACATTCTTCGATAACCCCGTCTATGGCTAAACATCTCATAACTTACCAAGATAAACCAAAGCACCAAAATAGTCCAAAAAGATAATCCTCAGTACCCAATAGATGTATAAAAGTGCATCTAAACGAATGAGTGATAAAATCGACAAGACACAGTCAAAATTCTATGTATCTTCTAATGCACACAAACCACAGTATTTGTCTTCCAAAAGTTGAACCAGGACTTCTTTTCAATCTCTTTGTGCATAAGACTTTCTAAGATACATGATTCTTACTGAAAAGAGATACGTTTTTGCTGAGGAAGATGCCTTGACATGAATCATCATACAAATACAAATCCTTGACATAATACAAAATACAAATTCATAAATATTTAGGAAGCTTCTTTAACTACAGTACTTTAATCAAGAAAGCATCAGATTGTTTCTTTTTCTTTTTAAAGATTTTATTTATTTGCTTTTAGAGAGAGGGGAAGGGAGGGAGAACGAGAGGGAGAGAAACATCGATGTGTGAGAGATACATCGATCTGTTGCCTCTTGAATGCCCCCAACTGGGGACCTGGCCCGCAACCCAGGCATGTCCCCTGACAGCGACCTTTCAGTTCACAGGCCAGCACTCAATCTGCTGAGCCACACCAGCCAGGACAGATTGTTTCTTAATGATGATTTCATCTAAGGCTTTGACTCGCTCTGCATTCTTAGTTTCTGCTTCCAATAATTACAATTGATAGCTACATCAATGTTTGCTTTTTCATATATTCACCAGACATAATCTATTCAACAGAAATTCAAATAAAATGTAAAATCCAATAAAGAACAGGATTACTTTTAGGGTTCCTATTATCTGCTAAATGAAATTATCTTCTAAGTCACCTTTAATACTTAAAAAGTTGTTAATACTTTTTAATAAAATATATCATTATTTCCTAGTATCCTGTTTATAAGTTAGAACATACCGTTCTCCTTTTGTCTTTAGACTGCTTAAAATTTTGGAACATTCTATAATACAACCAGATCTAATATGTATCTTGTTTGGAGTGGTCCCTCAATCACTCTCTTCCTTTTACTTTAGTGTACTTCTTTATGGTTTTTTAAGAAAACTAACTATGTTACCCATGGGAGAACTAATAGGTTAAATCTGGAAAACAGTTTTATCTTCGTAATTGACAATATCTAAGAAAATCACTTAAATAATATTCTCAGCTTATGTTCATTTCATTTTATTCTCACAAACACCCTATTGTGAGGTATATTCCAATGAATGAGGCTTACACTATTTCCAATGAATATCCCATAAGCCTTAACTCACAGAGCCAGAATCTGAACCCACCTGGTCAAATATTAAATCCTTATTTATCCCTAGCCATACTGCTAACCTGTCTATCTTCCATAAAAAGGCAAGGAAAAAAGTCTCCTGACTGTGCCATTAAAGAGAATGACAGGCGGCTACAAATACTCCCCATTACTTCTCATGCTCAACTGAAATGATCCTCCTACTGAAAAAAGTGCATGTTGCTATAGAACACAACGGAAATACCTTGATAATCTTTGATAAAACATAGTGGAATTTTGCCAACACTGGTGACAGCAATGAAAAAATATACAACATTATTTACCATTTCAAGGATGAGGCCTTGCACCAGAAAGAGGTAATTACACTTACGGATCTAATTTCTACTAAAATCAATACTACAAAAACAAAAAGACTATTTTACAGAGCCATATCATTATCAATAATCCTCTTTCAAGAAACTACGGGAATATAAGAGCTCCTACCACTGATAATATGATTGGTTTAAAATATAACATTACTTCCTATATTAAATTATTTTTCCTTCTTTCATTTCTGTCTTTATCCATCTCTCTCCTACTCTGCACATTTAACTCGAGAGACACTGTGGTATAATAAAAACAAACAAAAAAAAGAACTATGAATCTAAAAGCTTATATTCTCACCCTGACTTCCATTTTCCTAATGGGGTTTAGAAACTTATCAGTAAAAAATAGGGTTGGGGGAGAAGATTAATAATATCCAGGCTGCATATTTACATGCAAAAATATTCTTCATTCGCAATATTTAATTTATGACTACAGATGCAGAAATCTAGCTTCACAGACATTTCAAAATAACAAGCTGTATTGACTTAAGGTGCATTCTGAAATGTCCAATCCCACTAACATTCACTTTTAAAGCAGAATATACTTCAACAAGACTATAAATACTCAATAAGTTTTAAGTGAATGTTCGTCATTTATTTGCATTAGCATCACTCAATTTAAATTTATGTTTATGATCAACCAAAACAGAATATGATTTGAAAGAAGGCACTAATATTTATCTTATGAAAGAGTAAGACCCAGAAATGAAAAGTTCCAGTTAATTTATAATTGTGTTTATATTACATGAATGATTTGCTGTTTCTCAAAAATAACATGTAGGAAGTCAGTAATTCTCAAAGGTGAGAAGTATTTCCATGTGTTTAACAAGAAAACAATCCCAAACAAATAATGCTTAAGAAATTTTTAATTTCTTTTATTTCCCTACCATCTGTTTCAGTCTTTTTCTTTCTTGGTCCCAATCACCATCTTTGTTTCTGTTGCCTGCCTACTGCTCATAGTAACACCTCCAAAAGAACAAGGCAGAAAAATTAGATACCAGTTGGGAATTCTAATCCCAGATGTGACTTGACAATGACACAGTCCAGAGCTAACTGTTTATGGATATAAACTCCTAAAGAAAATAATACATGCCTCAATACAAATACTAAACATACTACAGTATGTTTTACCTAGTCTTAAAGATTATTATTCAATGTTCATCAAAAAGAAAATATATTACATTAAGATCATATATCACTTAAGAAAGTCAGTATTTTCATTCCCATAAGTCTTATTTTTATACATGTTTTCATCTGGCAAATACACACAAAAAGGTATATATGGGTGTATGTATAAAACCTCATGAGGCAGGAGAAAAATCTAAAAGCAATGGTAAAATGCCACAATATAAAATAAAACATACAACTGAAGCAGTAGTACCATTTCTTACTAAGATACTTAAGCAGCCTCTCCTCAAAGGGGTGTTACTGAATTGCACAGGAATACGAAAACAAAAAAAAAGGATAATATGTAAAAGATAACTTTAGTCTATAAGTATTTTAAAATGGTAAAAATCTAAGAAATTTTCCTTTAAAATTTACCTCTTTAAATTAAAGCCCTAAAGGGGTGATAAAATTAGGGAAATTAAGTGCTACTGGGCCCTACAAATGCAGAAGGACAAAAAGAAAGAGAAAATATTGAAAGTAGCAAAAAGAAATGGCTCCTGATACACAAGGGAACCCCAATACAGTTAACAACTGAAATCTCCCATCAGAAAATCAGAATGTAGTAGGCTGATGTATTCAAAGTGCTATAAGGAAAATACTGTGTCAGTCAAAAATTCTTGATCCAGCCCTGACTGGTGTGGCTCAGGAGGTTGGGCATCATCCCATACACCAAAAGGCTGAAGGTTCGATTCCCGGTCAGGGTACATGCCCAGGCTGTGGGCCAGCTCCCTGGTTCGGGGCCTGCAACAGGCAACCAATCAATATTTCTCTCACACATCAATGTTTCTCTCCATCTCTGTCCCCCCTTCCTCTCACTCTAAAAATAAATAAATAAATAAAATCTATTAAAAAAAGAATTCTTTATCCTACTAAACTATCCAACAGAGGCAGAATGAAGACATTTCCAGATAAACAAAGATTGACTAATCTGTTGCTAGGATACGCATTACAAAGAAAAAAAATACTAAAAACATCCTTCAGGATGAAAGGAAATGACAACAGGTATTTCTCATAAAAGAATAAAGAACACTACAAATGTTATTGCATAGGTAAATACAAAACACTTGATGGAAACATTTCTTTCTCTTTTCTTCTCTTAACTAATTTTTAAAATAACTCCAACAAAATGATTAAACTGTATCATTGGGATTATACAAAATACAACATATATGACAATAAAAGCATACAAGAGGAAAAAGAAATGGAGCTATTCTAGATCAAAGAGTTGGTATTACTGGTATTGAGAACTTACTTGAAAAAATAATGACTGAAAAATTCCCTAGTCTGATGAAGGAAAAAGACACAAAAGTCCACGAAGCACAGAGTCACAAACAAGATGAACCCAAAGAAGCCCACAGCAAGACAAATAAATATGGCAATGGTTAAAGACAAAAAAAAATTTTCAGC
>PVJI01031170.1:0-13391 GCA_004026765.1 Micronycteris hirsuta
TGGAAGGATACACACCAAAAATATTAACGTCTTTATATCAGCACAGAAGGATTATGGTTGATTTGATGTTGGTGTTTTTGTCTTTTGGATTGCATAGGGGTGGGGGGCAGGGGTGGAGGTGGAATAGGGTATGGCGGGATAAATAGTAATGGAAAAATACAATAAAATAAAAATAAAAAATAAATTGCTTTTGAAAAACATGTATTGATTAGTTATTTTAAAATAATAGAAATGAATTTGCTTGAGCTTTATATTTTACCATCCATTGAAAAATCAGAATGATGTCCATATACTTAAGTGTAAGTTCACACAAACTTGCCCACACATATTTACTCATATTTCCCCCAAAGTCAGTACATTGATATATCCCTGCCTAAAGAGACACGCTTGTGGTGATAGAAGAAATAGTCCTGCTAATTTCACATAGAAAATATGTGTATTCCTTCAAATACTCATTTAAAACCCAGTTTTTAAGCCCTATTTAAGAAATAGTTTCAGAATATCTTTTAATGCTTCTTCTTTGTGAAGTCTTCAAATGCTGCTGACCTTGCATAATAATTTTCCCTTACAACATATTAATTATTGTTCTGGCACCTCTGGCCTGCTCATGAAATCAATGAAGTGTGAAGTGCCTCTGTGCAGAGTAATATTTCATATTTGGTACTTTAGGTATTAATTACTTTTCTGTTTTTGTTAAACCAGTCAGAAAAAAAAAAGATAACCTCTCTCATTTTGTAATGACCTGTCAATGAGGAAAACCGCAAACAAGTCGCATTTGCTGACCTATAGAAAGCTGCTAAGAAAAAAGCTACTTTTGCACTAGTATCAGTTTCACTGTCACACCATCTTCTTATGGAAGCCTGCTGCTTCGTAAGTGAGGGTCCTTCCCCTAGCAACTGGCTTCCTTGTGTTTAAAATAACAGAAGCAAGTAACCTAAGTCACACCCCACCGTTTTGAGCCTGAAATCCAAAATACAAAGTCCAACTTAATGTCCACTGAAGAAGGTACACAGAATATAATTCAAAAATTGAACAATTTGACAAATTATAATCTCCAAAGAGAAAAATATAGGAAGATGCTAGCATATTAAAATTCTATTTAGTTGCATGTCAGCTGCTCAACAGTTAAAATATAATAAATCAGTCTGTCCATCTGAAAGCAGCAGTTTTAATCCTGAATTCTAGGAGCTTGTCTGCTCTCTCTCATCTTCCTCTCTCTCTTCCTCTTTAGTGCCAGCCATTCAGCCTGAACAAAAAATTCAGGTGTGACATTTCTTGATTCAAGAGCTGTGTTAAGCAGTTATAAAGCTGCTGTAATTTACAGCAAAGAATAAAGCTAACCTAAAAGACCTCAACCCCAATTTGCTAAAACTTATTACACCTCATTGGCCACTGAATAGCCAAAAGATGAAAAAAGAGAAGAAAAAAAAAAACCCACACATCTGAATAAGAAACTTTACTAGCATCAGCCTAATGAGAAATGATTAGCTTAAAATTGCTCTGGCTACATCAATAGGTTCAGTTTAACACTATTTATGATGTTATGATTTCCTATTTCCTGAGTTATATAAAAGCCAAAGCAGTTACTGATACAATGCTAATGAGTCGATAGATGTTTTCAGATGTCTGTCTGACTCCCGAGTCTAGTTAAATGTCTCTACATGATATGTGCAGTGTCCCAAGTATCCATCAGTAGATGAGTGGATAAAACAGCTTTGGGACATCCGCACTATAGAATACTACTCCGCCATAAAAAAGAAGAAAGTTTTGCCCTTTGCAACAGCATGGATGGACCTGGAGAACATTATGCTAAGTGAAATAGGCCAGTCAGAGAAAGACAAATGCCATGAGCTCTCATTCCTATGTGGAATCTAATGAACACACTGAACCAACAAGCACAAGAGAGACAGACTGACAGAGAGAGGGCAGGCTGACAGCTAAGGTGGGGAGAGGGTGAGGGGTGAAGGGACTGAGCAAACAGGAAGAAGGACCCATGGACATGGACAACAGTGTGGTGACTGTGTCAGGGGTTGCAGGGAAGAGGGGCATAAGGGGACTAAATGGTAATGGGAAAAAATACAATAAAAAATCATTTAAAAAAAAGATGTGAGTAGTCTCTACTGAGTATCCCAGTTATTGAATTAATGATATGTTCATAAAGGATATATACACAATTGGGTTAAGCCATAGTGAGTTTGATACTATAGATGTACCAATTGTGTTGATTGGATTCTCATATTACTTTATAAGGTGCTATGAACATGCTGGGTAACTGACCAAGAATGTGTGGTCATTAATAACTAGCCTCTTGTTAATGCCACCCCACAGTTCTGCAAAGGAGAATATGCATCACCTGGGTTTTGCATGAACCATCTTCAATTCATGTTTTTAATGAGAATCTCAGCTGTGATATGTATTCTCTTTTACTAAAATGATTTGGGTAATGCTAAAAACTTGGAAATAAATTCATAGTCAAAATGTTACTATATGGGGGGGGGAGTAACAAATCCCCTTGTTTAACCCTAAAAAGGGGTTTGTTTGGTTTAACCCTAAATTAGCATTCTTAGTTCAAAATAATTCTAACATCCTCAGAGATTACTCCATACAGGCACTTTTGGTACAATAACTTATTTCCCCACAATTTTCTAAAACCTCCATGTGTTAACAGGTATGTAATACATAGTCTTTGTAGTATAACACCTGGTGGACATTCATATTTAGACTATGAAAGAAAGTTCTAAAGAGTGATTTGGGTGAGTCACAACATTTCCACACACATATCAATCAGTTGCAATATCACGTGACTTTTGAGATTCTCAGATCTGCTAACTCTCTAAAATATGGACCAGAGACTAAAAACCATAGCCACTGCCAATGAGGAAGATAACATCCAAAGGTTCTAAACAGACAAATAAATCTATAGCATATGCATACTTTAGAATATCCACCTAAACTTTCCTTAAGAAACAAAATAAACAAAGCAAATCCCTCTTTACTTCATCACCAAAACCACCCTTACCACTCAAGATGCTTGTGTGCATTTGCTTTCTATTTTAGGTTGCTTACCCATTTCACAGCTTACCTATTGGCACAGCTAATTCAATTATGAAAAAAATCACATATATATGCACATATATTAGTATGATTTTAAATAATTTTATTTTTTTAATATTTTGTTTATTTATTTTTAGAGAGAGAAGGGAAGGAGAAAGAGAGGGAGAGAAAGATCAATGTATGGTTGCCTCCTGCGTGCCTCCACTGAGGCTCTGGCCGGCAACCCAGGCATGTGCCCTGACTGGGAATCGAGCCAGCAACTCTTTGGTTCACAGGCCTGCACTCAATCCACTGAGCTACACCAGCCAGTGATTTTAAATAATTTTAAAATCAAATCATTTCTTGCTTTTTTTTGGTCTCTAGTGTTTGATTTTTAGTGAGTTGACCTGAGAATTATTAAAGAATATGTTCTGCTTAGAACACAATACAATTCCAGAGTAAAATCAAAGACTTAAATAGAAGAAGGCCAAAGGTCAATGTTGGGAAGCAGAAATCACTTCTCATAAATCTTTGATTTAGAAAAATAAAAGGCTTACTATTTTCTTTTGTTCAAGATTTTACTGTCCATTCCAGCTACTACCCATGGGAGGGGGAAAAAAGGATTATCTGAATGCCCAAGAACGCATGCAGTATCATCCTATGAATGCTTCTGATACTGAAATGTTTGTGTTATTAACATCCTCTAAAATTTACTATAGTGACTAATTTGCTATAGTCAGTGGACAGAAATCATGCAGCATGATTTACACTCCTACAAAATCTTTACTAACATGGGCCTCATAAATTTGATCATTTAATAATTTAGTATTAATCTCTTCTTTTAATAATACAAGAGTGATCGTGATTATTATTAATGCTATTTTTAGTTAGTTTTAAATTATGCCATTAAGATAAAACATTCTACTTAATTTAATATTTCAACTCAAAATTAATTTCTGAAGTCTTTAATTCTAGTCAAGTCTGCATAATTACAAGGTATTGTAATAATCTTGCAATTGAATCTCTAAAGTGCATTTAACAATAGAGAATGTTAAGAGGATATCTTATATAGATATTGCAGCTTAGAGTTGGTCTTCAGTTTTCAGAATTCCAACAGACAGCATTCTAATTAAGAAATAAGACCCTGGCTCGATAGTTCAGGTGGTCAAAGCATTGTCCTGAAAGGCCAAAGTTGTGGATTCAATCTCTGGTCAGGACATATACAAGAAGCAATCAATAAATACATAAACAAGTGGAACAATAAATCAATGTTTCACTCTGTGTGTGTGTGTGTGTGTGTGTCTCAAAAAATCTATATAATAAAAGGATTTTAAATACAAATTAAAAATCATCTTAATTCTTGAAAAAAGATCAACACTGGATACAGCCATTTATATCATATTCTGATAAAATCATCACATAATTTTTAAGGGTTATGAATTTTCTATTATTTTTTAAAAAGAAGTGTGCTTTTGAAAAGTTAACAACGGTTAACATGTCATCTCAGAGTGCTCTCTTGTACCACCATCTTCCACTTCAGAGCCTCTCATGAATGGAAAAGTGAATTCTGGCATTTTGTGGAGAATTTCACATGCTGACAGGTGTTACTATAAAAGCAACTTGCAACTTAAGACCACCATCTACTGGCTCTGCCCAATGCTGCAAAAGCTATCTGTGCAATATCCAACTGATTGCACATGCACCCTATGAGAAAACAGACACTCTTTCAAAGAATTTACTAAACTGGTACCCATTCTTCAAGAAAATACACTAACTAGAATCTGTTGTTAGATTCTGTTACATTTATATGATTAACTGCAGATTTTTTTCCACATAATAAACCTGGTAGTTTTGAATCAGACTTGATTATAGACAGAAGATTTTCTATAATAATCAGGTTTCTATTTAGGGACTAAATAGACACTGTTAATAAGGCCCCTTTGTACTAATTCATTTTGCCTTCTGTTACTGAAGAGCCATGGATTGGTATTAAGTTCGGTGAGGTACTATGACCAGGAAAGGGATGTGGAATTGTAACTCAGGGTAACAGCCTTCTCTGGAGACTTTTAAATTACTGATTAGTAATTAATTTCCAGAGCTAGATGAAAGATTACTTAAATTTCCTTAGTGCATTTACCGTAGTTCTGCTTCCTCTCAACGCTTTTGTTTTTAAATTTAGAAACAAAGCATACATTTATACCATCCTGGAAAAATGTAATCCCTTGTTTTCTAAATTCCTCAAATCACCTCATTCTTTTAATAAGTATTAGTTAAGGGCCCTAGGCTCTGTGGTAGTCAGTGGGGATGCATGGGTAAAGTATGAATACAATTCCAATTAACAAAATTGAGGATAAAATATATATCTATTTATATACAAGGTCTGTCCAGAAGGTATCTGGCCATGTAATATGAAAAATAGAGACATTTATTGAAGAAGATACAAGATACAAGAAACACTATACATAGGACAGTGATGCCTCAGTCCCCTTCAAAGTAGGCACCTTAGGACCTCACACAGTTCTCCCAATTGCCATCACCTGCCCCATCATATTTTCTAAATCTCACCGATGGTATGAAATCTCTTCTCTCTCAAAGGTGATTTTAATTTTGGAAAAATCCAGAAGTTGAAGGGTGCCAAATCTGGGCTGTAGGGGGACTGAGTCACCTGGGTGATTTAATGTTTTGCCAAAAAACTCTGCACAACAAGATGTGATGCATGAGTGGGAGCATTTTTGTGATGAAGCTGCCAATCACCAGCTGCCTAAAGACGTGGCCTTCTAAATCATTTGAGTAGTTTCTATGGAGGAATGTTCAAGCTTAATGCAAAATTTGAAGCAGATTCATTGCTCTACTTTCTCAGTCATTTTGAATGCAACAGCCACACAACACTACACATGCTCACTCAATGGCATCTACCACTCCCACTGCCTAATACAATGAAGTTGACATGGTTCACACATGTGCATTCCAGCCCACTCTCCTTGGCTGCCAGGTTACATTGATGTCATGGAAACCATTCTCATTATATTAACAATGGCTGCACTCTTTCTGGACAGACCTGTATACCCTATAAAGTCTCCATACATCCATGGTGATTTTTTATTTTTTGTGTGATTTGTTCCATCAATTTTTTAGTTACCCAAACTTGAAATCTTGCCTCAGCTTTTATGATTAAAATAGAAACAATGAAATAAAATGCCCTCACCTTCCCAACACTAAATCCACCAGTTTACTGGAAAACCTTAGTTCTGCCTTCCAGCCTGTTTTCATGGAAGACAGCCTCCTCCTATCAAAGGTTAAGTTTCCACTGCCCATCACCCATCAGCCCTTGGATCCTCAAAAAATTTCCTTCTGCAAACAGGACTTTCTTTATGCAACATTATCAATTCCCCCTCTCCACTGGATCATTCTCAATGGCATACAAAGAACCTTTAGTTTCATGTATTACAAAAAAATTTCAACATTCTTCTGTCTACCAGCCAATTATACTACCCCCTTGACAGCAAAATTTCTTGAAAATTTTTCTGTAGTCTCTGCCTCGATTGCGTCTCCTCCCATTTCCTCCTCATCCCATTCCAGCAGGCTTCCCACCCCGCCATCCACTGAGATCAAACATTACCATCACCAGTGTTCGCATGTTTTCACATCCAACAGTCACATTCCTGTTCTCATCCTTACAGACTTCTCAGCGGCACTGGGCCATTCTGTCCTCCTGGAAAGCCTCACATTTCAGGCTCTAAGACACTTCACTCTGCTGGTTTCTCCACTGTCCTCACTAGTCATACCTTTGCTGGCTCTTTTTTTCTCTGAAGACCTCAGTATTGGAAAGCCTCAGAATTTGACACTGGGACTCCTTCTCTTCTCTATCTATACCTTCTCACCAGGTGATGGCATCCAGTCCCATGGCTTTAAAAAATATTTATATTTCCAGTGATTCTGAGATTTATTTCTCGAGCCTTGAACTCTACGCCAAATTGACTTTTAGAGACAATTGACCTTTTTTAATTACAGTTTACATTCGACACTATTTTGTATTAGTTTCAGGTGTACAACATAGTTGTTAGACAATCATATACTTTGCACAGAGTATATGCCCCTTGATATTTCCAGTAACCAACTGGCACCATATTTAGTTATTATAACATTATTAACTCTATTCCCTATGCTGGACCTTACATCCCCATGACTGTCTTGTAACTGCCAATTTGTATTTCTTAATCCCTGTGCCTGTTTCACCCAGTCTCCCAAACCCCTCCCATCTGGCAATTGTCAGTCTATTCTCTGCGTCTGTGAGTCTGTTTCTATTTTGTTAGTTTATTTTGCTCTTCAGATACCTCATAAAGTGAAATCATATGGTATTTGTCTTTCTTTGAATGACTTATTTCACTTGTGCCATTATTTACAATAGCCAAAATATGGAATCAACCGAAGTGCCCATCAATATACAAGTAGATAAAAAAGTTGTCATACATATATACAATGAAATATTACTTGGCCATAAAAAAGCACTAAATCTTACCATTTGCAACAGCATCAATAGGCCTAAAGGGTATCTAATTGATCTCTTGATATTTCTACTGGAATGCATAATGTGCATCTCATTAACAAGCCCCAGACAAAACTCCCAAGACCTGCGAAGACTATCTTCCCCTTGTTTTTTCAACGTGTCAACACATAGCACTACAATCTACCTAGTTGCATAAGCAGATATTTAGAAATCCTTTCTTTCCTCTCCTTCCTATACCCACTCCATCTGCAAATCTTGTCAATTGTACCTCTGAAATATCTCCTGAATACATGAATTCCATCTCTATAGCCATAAACTGGACTGCTAACTACTGTTTCCTAACATGTTTGTCTCCTGCTCTTGTTACACTACAATTTCTTTTTCACATGTTATCCAGAGTGACTTTCTTTAAAACATAATTTATATCACTAAACTTACAAATTAAAACCCCCTAATACTGGTGTCCGGTGTCCTGTGTAAAGTAGCACTGTTCATTTTTCTGTATTCAGAAAAGACCGAAAAGAAATTGAAGATGGTTCATCTCTTTATATTCTTTGCCTACTATAGCTAACACACACTTGCCTGAATAGGGCTCTTGAAGCATGGCCAGTTCATTCTTTCCTTGGGGCTTCTGTACTTTCTGGTCCCTCTTTGGGATACTTGCCTCCGGATATTTAGATAGTGGCTACTTTCCAACATTCAGATCTCTGGGTACATGTCAATCACTCAAGGAGACTTTTCTGGATTATTCGGTCTACGTAAACAGACCCTAGTTCATCTTTAACAACTTACTTTTTTTCTTTTCTTTTTTTATTGATTTTTTCCATTACCATGCAGTCCCTTTATACACCCCTCTCCCCACAATCACCACGCTGTTTTCCATGCCCATGGGTCCTTCTCCTTTTGCTCAATCACTGCTCGCCCTAACTTCCTCTGCCATTAGCAGTCATTCAGCTCTCAATGAGTCTGCCTTTTTTTCCTTGCTAGTTCAGTTTGTTGATTTTATTCTACAAATGAGTGAAATCATATGGTATTAGTCTTTCTCTGACTGGCTTATTTCACTTAGCATAATGTTATCCAGGTCCATCCATACAATGCTACAATAAATATACAGGTGCTTATGTTCTTTTGAATTAAGTGTTTTGGGTCCTTCAGATATATTCCCAGAAATGGGATCTCTGGGTCAAAAGGAATACCCATTTTAAATTATTTGAGGTATCTCTATACTGCTTTCCACAGTGGCTTCACCAATCTGCATTCCCAAAAAGAGAGCAAAAGTGTTCCCCTTTCTCTATATCCTCGCCAGCACTTGTTGTTTGTTGATTTATTGAGGACAGACATTCCACCAGGTGTGAGGTGATATCTCACTGTGGTTTTAATTTGCATTTCTCTGATGTTTAGTGACATTGAGCATCTTTTCAAATATCTATTGGTCATCTGTGTGTCCTCTTTAGGGAAGTGTCAATTCAGGTCCTTTGCCCATTTTTTATTTGGGTTGTCTGTTTTTTTGGTGTCAAGTTTTGTAAGTTCTTTATAAATTTTGGATATTAACCCCTTATTAGATATATCAGCAGATATGTTCTTCCATTCTGTGTGTTGTCTTTTTATTTTGTTGATTTTTCCTTTGCCATGCAAAACCTTTTTAGTTTAATCTAGTACCACTTGCTTACTTTTTCTTTTTGTTTCCCTTGACTAGGGAGATACATCCAATAAAATATTGCTATGAGCAATGTCAGAGATTTTGCTGCCTATGTTTTCTTCTACTATTTTTATGGATTTGGGTATAACATTTAAGTCTTCAAGACCCACATACTTGCTGCATTTAAGAGACCCATCTCACATCAAAAGACACACACGTACTAAAAGACACACACGATGGAAAAGATATTTCATGTAAATGGGAAGAAAAAAAGCTGGGTAGCAGTACTTATATCTGACAAAAGAGACTTTAAAACCAAAGCTATAGTAAGAGACAAAGATGGACATTACATAATGATAAAGGGAACAATCCAACAAGAGGATATAACCTTAGTAAACATTTACACACCCAACACAAGAGCACCTAAATATGTGAAGCCAATCTAGATGGACATAAAGGGAGAGATCAACAGAAATACAGTTGTAGTAGGGGATTTTAATACCCCATTGACCTCAATGGATATATCTTCCAGACAGAAAATCAACAAGGAGACAGTAGCCTTAAATGACACACTGGATCAGATGGATTTAATTGAAATCTCAGAAGCAGAAGAATATACACACTTTTCAAATGCACATGGGATGTTTTCTAAGACAGACCACATATTAGGACACAGAACAAGTTTCAAGATATTTAAGAAGATAAAATCATATCAAGCATCTTCTGTGACCATGAGGCTATGAAACTAAAAATCAATCACAAGAACATGAAAAACATGCAAAGACATGGGAGCTAAATAACATGTTATTAAACAATGAATGAATCAACAATGACATCAACAAAGACATCAAAAGATACCTTGAAACAAGTGAAAATGAGGACACAACAATCCAAAATCTGTGGAACACTGGGAACGCAATTCTAAGAAGGAAATTCATAGCATTACAGGCCTATTTCAAAAAAAAATAAGAAAAAGCTCAAATAAACAATCTAACTTTACACTTAAAGAAACTTGAAAAAGAATAACAAACAAAGGTCAAAGTGAGTAGAAGGGAGGAAATAATAAAGATCAGAGCAGAAATAAACAAAATAGCATCTAAAAAATGATACAAAAGATCAACAAATCCAAGAGCTGGTTCTTTGAAAAGATAAACAAGACTGACAAACCTTTAACCAGACTCATCAAGAAAAAAAGAGAATGGACCCAAATAAATAAAATCAGAAATAAAAGAGCAGAGGAGAGAGGGAAGATGGCGGTGAGATGGGGGAACAGAGTTTACTTCCTCCTGCCCACTGGGTGATTTTCTGAGGAACGGGGCGAAAACCCAGCAGTGTTCCAACACATATGATGATTGATGCCCAAGATTACAGGGGAATTTGAACATTCATACAGTAAGCAGAGTGCATCGGAAGGAAAGGGTCCCCATCGGGACGAGCCCAGGGAGCGGGGTGGGGCTTCGGTCCCAGACCCGGCAGCCGCCCGGATCAGACACAAGATTCTTGGGGAGGGAGTCAGATTGGGATTTGTGAGTAGTCAGATGCTTGTTTTGTCTGGTGGGTGTAAATAGGAAGAATTTTTCAGAGAGGAAAAACAGGAAAAAAAGTGGTGCTACGTGGCTATTTGGAGAGGCCCCGCCCCCAACAGTCTCGAGGTCAGTGCACCACCGGGATCGGTGCTCGACCAGGATCGGTATGTGACTGGGATCGGTACGCGACCCTGATCTGAGGCCTAGGGAAGTCGGCCTGTATCACAGAGGGAGAGCACGGTCGGCCCTTGGCCCAAGGAGGCTGGCGCTTCCACCAAGGGGAATTGGAGTCTGTTTGAATCCGGGGTCCGAGGCCTTTCCCAGCCCATACCAGAAGTATTGGAAACAGCTTGCAGTCAGCGGCTCTCTGGCCGAGTGTGGCCTGGGACACCAAACAAGGGAAACCGGGGACTGTGCGCACCCGGCGACCCGCGGACCAATCGTACGCAGTTCAAAAATACTAGGGACAGTGCACAACTGGGCCTCTTGGATGCATAATCGAGGGACAAAGAAGTGAGCGAACACAGGCGCACAGCTCAAAAATACCAGAGAGAGTGCGCGACCATACCTTTCGGCCGGGGCTCGCTGGCGCACAGCCCAGGGGTAAAGATAAAAGAGTTCACAGGTGCACTGAGCTCACGCCTACAGCTGGGGACAAAGCCTTAGCCATTCAGCCCAGGCGCACGCAGGCGCACACAGGCGCACGCAGGCGCACGCAGGAGTGCGCAGCCCGGCAAGACCAAGCAGCTTTGTGGGAATAGGGCAGAAGCACCCTGTGGAGGGGAGCGGCAGACTGGAGCTGCAGACCGCACAAACTCTTGACTCAGAGCGGGGGCCAAACTATCCAGAAAGGGCACGGAGAGAACCTATTAGTTAGACCAGCAGAGAAAAAATAGGCAGTGGGAGATTTGCCACTATCAGGTGCACATCAAGACAGTTTGGGCCCAGAAGCACACTCAGGAACTGGGCTGGTGGCTGGACAACAGTGAAGAGTGCACCTCAGGAAAGAAGAAAAGCAAAACTGATATCTTCACAGAGGAACGCAGCCTGGCCGGACAGCTTTAAAATCAGAAACCTGGCCCTGGCTGGTGTAGCTCAGTGGATTGAGTGCGGTCTGGGAACCAAGCGGTCCCGGTTTGATTCCCAGTCAGGGCACATGCCTGGGTTGCAGGCCAGGTCCCCGTGAGGGCCATGTGAGAGGCAACCATACATTGCTGTTTCTCTCCCTCTCTTCTTCCCTTTCCCTCTCTCTCTAAAAATAAATAAAAAATAAAATCTTTAAAATCAGAAACCTGGAGGGTTTTTTTGTTTGTTTGTTTTGTCCTGTTCTGTTTTTTTGTTCTGTTTTTTGTTAATTTTTGTTTTGTTTTGATTTGTTTTTGATGTTTTTAACCCATCTTTCTCTCTGTCCTTCACCATTTTTTAATTTCTTCTTCCTCCCTTTCCTTTAGTATTCTTAGTCCCCTCTCTTCATACCTCTCTTCTTTTTTTTACTTACTTTTGTCTTTTGTTTTGTTTTGTCATTTTTTAATTTATAAAAGATAAAAAGAAAAAAATTGTATTCTTATTAATTCGTCCCTCCATTCTTTCCTTCTTTATACATTATTCCTCCTTCCTCCCTTCCTTTTCTTATAGTATTCTTTCTCCCTTCCTTCACTCCTTTTTTTTTCTCCTTCTTTCCCACTCACCCCCCTCTTTTCTTTACCTACAGGTGAGGCATTAAAACCTGGAGCTGTGAGAGGACCAGAGTCAGCCCCAGATAGGGGTCAGTCCAAAAAATAGAGACAGTGATACAAAATTAACTTTGCTACTCCAGAGAACTCGACAGATTAATTTAAGAAACAGAGGCTAGCAAGAACAGTCTCACAAACAATGGGAAGACAAAGAAACAACCCCCAAATGAAAGGAAAGGAAGAAATTCCAGAAAGAATGATAGACGAAATAGAGGCAAGCCAACTATCAGATATCGAGTTCAAAGCATTGATTATCAGGAAGCTCAAGAAGCTCGATGAGCTAGCAGAGAATTTCCAGAAACTACAGGGAAACTATAATGAGCTCACTGCAAACTATGTCAGCATGACAAAGGAAATAGAAAATATCCAAAAGGGCCAAGCGGAAATGAAGAATACAATATCTGAACTAAAGAACATAATAGAAGGAATCAAAAGCAGGCTCGATGAAGCAGAGGATCGGATCAGCGAGCTGGAAGACAAGGTAGAAAAAAACACCCAAAAAGAGCAGGAACAGGAAAAGAGAATCAGAAAGAATGAAGAGGTATAAAGGGAAATGCAGGACAACATGAAACGTAATAATATTCATATAATAGGGATAGCAGAAGGAGAAGAAGAAGGGCAAGGGATAGAAAGCGTGTTTGAAAAAGTAATGATGGAAAACTTTCCTAATCTGATGAGAGAAAAAGTCACACAAGTCCAAGAAACACAGAGAGTCCCAATCAAAGGAACCCAAACAGGCCCACTTCAAGACACGTCATCATTAAATGGCAAAATTCCAAGACAAAGAGAGAATCTTAAAGGCAGCGAGACAGAGACAGGAAGTAACATACAAGGGAGCCCCGATAAGGTTAGCAGCTGACTTCTCAACGGAAACACTCCAAGCCAGAAGAGAATGGCAAGAAATATTCCAAGTAATGAGAACCAGAGGCCTGCAACCAAGACTACTCTACCCA
>PVJI01031171.1:0-13365 GCA_004026765.1 Micronycteris hirsuta
CACTTTTTTGCATGTACCAGTCCATTTTCCCCAACACTATTTATTGAAGAGGCTGGTTTTACTCCATTGTATGCTCATGCCCCCGTTGTCAAACATTAATTGACCAGAGAGACATGGGTTTATTTCTGGGCTCTCTATTCTGTTCCATTGGTCCATGTGTCTGTTCTTATGCTAGTACCAGGCCATTTTGATTACAGTGGCCTTGTAATACAGTTTGATATCAGGTATTGTGATCCCTCCTTCTTTGTTCTTCTTTCTCAAAATTGCTGAGGCATCCTGGGTTTTCTATGTACACTATCATGTCATGGGTATCATGGGTTCTTTCATGGTTTCATATAAATTTTTGAAATATTTGTTCTATATCTGTGAAATATGCCATTGGTATTTTTTTTAGGTTTCTTAAATAATATTTTTTAAAAGTTAAGAAGTACATATAATAGGAAACTGAAAAACGCAAGAAGCAAAGAACAAAGTCATCCACAACCACAAGCAGTTTACAGTTTAACTAGTCCTAACTCCCCTGTGTGTCCACACAACTAAGCTTCTATTTTTATGTAATTAAGATGATAAAGTTATGAATCGTGCTTTTTCACACATCACGAATATTTACCATTTCAAAGTCTCAAAACTATATGAGTATTCCGATAGTCACGAGTACACTACACCGACTCAGTCTGGAAGAAAAAAATGTAATCCTGCCTTTCTTGGTGACAAAATTTTATAAAGGACAAAAATAGCAACAGACCCCTAGATAAGTATACTGGCAAAGTTAGAGTTAAAATACTGTGTTCCCTTGATGTTCAGTTAAAAATGAGACACAAAGCAACAGAATACACAAAATACAATACTCCGAAGAGAATTCATTATGATCTGTACCTTTAAAATATTAGCAAAGAGGCAAGTTTTGACTGAAATACTTTACAATGTATTCTGCAGCACAACCAAAAGAGATGCATACAGATCAATGGTTGTCATCACGATGTAATGATGAACATATCCACGTACAACCTTCCCTCCACCTATCCTCCTGTCCCTCTCCTGCCAGCCCAGGGAACAACTCCTGACATCCATTGCTCAGATGGTTTAACAATTCCATGTTCAAGATGCCTTTTACTAGGAATTGTGTTGGATCTATAGATTGCTTTGGGTAGTATAGACATTTTAATGATGTTAATTCTTTCAACCCATGAACATGGTATATGCTTCCATTTATTTGTATCTTCCTTAATTTTTTTCTTCAGTGTTCTATAGTTTTCCAAGTACAGGTGTTTTACCTCCATGGTTAAATTTACTCCTGCATACTTTATTTTTTGTTGTTGTTGTTATAGTAAATGGGACATTTTTCCTAGTTTCTGTTATTTCATTGTTGGTGTACAAAAATGCCATCAATTTCTGAATATTAATTTTGTATCCCATTATTTTTCCAAATTCACTTATTAAGTTGAGTAGTTTTTTTGATGGAGACTATAGGGTTTTCTATGTACACTATCATGTCATCTACAAATAATGACAGTTATTTACTTCCTCCTTTCCAGTTTGGATGCCTTTTATTTCTTTTTCTTGTCTGATTGCTGTGGCTAGAACTTCCAGTACTATGTTGAATAAGAGTGGCAAAAGCAGACACCCGTGCCTTATTCCTGATCTTAAGGGGAACACTTTCAGTTTTTCCTCATTGAGGATGATGTTGGCTGTAGGTCTCTCATATATACCCTTTATTATGTTGAGGTATGCTCCCTTTATTCCCACTTTTCTGAGCATTTTTATCATCAATGGTTGATATATTTTAGTAACTGCTTTTTCAGCATCTATTGACATGACCATGTGATTTTTGTCCTTCATTTTGTTTATGTGATGTATTATGTTTATTCGTTTGCAGATATTGTACCATCCTTTGCATCCCTGGGATGAATCCCACTTAACCATGGTGTATGATCTTTTTAATGTATTGTCGAATCTGCATTGCCAATATTTTGTTGAGGATTTTAGCATGTATGGTCATCACAGATATTGGCCTGTATTTTTGTTTCATTGTTGTGTTTTTACCTGTTTTTGGAATTAGGATGCTACTGACCTTGTAAAAAGGGTTTGGAAGTCTTGAATTGTTTGGAATAGTTTGAAAAGGATAAGAGTTAGTTCTTCTTTAAATGTTTGGTAAAACTCACCTGTGAAGCATCTGGTCCAGAGCTTTTGTGTGCCAGGAGTTTTGTTTTGTTTTTTTTTATTACTGCTTCAATTTCACTAGCTGTTATCAATCTACTCAGGCTTTCTGTTTCTTCTTGATTCAGTTTTGGAAGATTGTATATTTCTAGAAATTTTTCCATTTCACCCAGGTTGTCCAATTTCTTGGCATATAATTGTTCATAGTAATTTCTTACAATTCTTTGTATATCTGTGGTATCAGTTGTAACTTCACCTCTTTCATTTCTGATTTTATTTATTTGGGTCCTTTCTATATTTTCTTATGAGTATGATTTTAAAGGTTTGTCGATTTTGTTTATCTTTTCAAAGAACCAGATCCTAGATTTACTGATCCTTTGAATTATTTCTTTAGTCTCTATGGCATTTAATTTTTCTCTGGTATTATTTCCTTTCTTCTATTTGCTCTTGGTTTTGTTTTTGTTTTTCCTCTAGTTCTTGTGGATGTAGGGTTAGATTGTTTATTTGAGACTTTTTTCTTCTTTAGATAGCCTGTATTATTATGATACTCCATCTCAGGACTACCTTCACTGTTTCCCAAAGGTTTTGGGTTGTTGTGTGTTAATTTTCATTTATTTCCAGATATTTTTTGATTTCTTCTTTGATCTCCTTGTTAACTCATCATTATTTAATAATATGTTATTCAGTTTCCATGTATTTGATTGCTTCTGAGTTTTTTCCTTGAAATTGGTTTCCAGTTTCAATCCATTGTGATTTGCACATATGCTTGATATGATTTCAATTTTTTTAAATTTGTTGAGGCTTGTTTTGTTTCCTACCATATGATCTATCTTTGAAAATATTCCATGTGCATTAGGAAAAATGTATATTTTGCTTCTTTGGGGTGAAAAGTTCTTTATACAACAATTAAGATCTAGAGTGCTGTTCAGTGCCACATTATCCTTGTTGTTTCTTTTTTTGGAAGATCTATCCATTGTTGACAGTACGGTGTTAAAATCTTCTATGATGGTTATGTTGCTGTCAATATCTTTCTTGAAGTCCTCCAAGATTTTCTGTATGTTTTAGGTGATCCCACATTGGGTGCACATATGTTTACAAGGGTTATGTTCTCCTTTTGGACGATTCCCTTAAGTATTATGTTGTGACTTTCTTTGTCTCTCTTTATGGCCTTTGTCTTGAAGTCTATTTTGTCTGTATAAGTATTGCAGCCCCACCTTTTTTCCCATGACCATTTGCTTGGAATACTTTTTCTATCCCTTCACTTTCAGCCTGTGTAGGTCTTTTGTTCTGTGGTGGGTCTCTTGTAGGCAGCATATATACGGGTCATGTCCTCTTATCCATTCAGCTACCCTATGTCTTTTGATTGGAGCATTTAATCTGTTCACTTTTAAGGTTATTATTGATAAGCACTTATTAGTTGCCATTTTTCCATATCTGTGTTTCTCTTTCTCTCAACAGGGTTAATAACAATGACAGATGTGCCAAGATTAATAAAGTTTGGAGAATGAATAAGAATGTTATAAGAAAAAGAAAAAAGAATATGAAGGTCTACAGTAAAGAAAAATAAACAATAAGATTAAGGAATAGAATCCAAGCTAAGAAAAGGAAAAAAATAAAATTCCAAATTCAAATAATCTAGGGCAGGAGGAAGGCAAAATGGGAGTAAGATGAGAGAAGAGTACAATGTGAGATGTGAAATAAAAAGAAAATTAAAAAGTATATAAAAATCTAAATAAAAAGCATGGTGAATAAAAGACAAAAATAGTGATTAGTTGGAATGCAATTGAAGAAAATGAAGAAATGTTAAAAGGCTATGCTAGAGGAAAAAATAATGCGGATTCTGAATAAGAATGAGGTAGAATTCATCCAGCAGAGTTTGATGTTTGCCTTCTGTCTTCTTCTGGATCCACCTCTGGCTTTTTATTAGCTCAAGGTCCAGGGGTAGGTCACCCAACTTCTGGCAGCACCACATATACCACCTTCACTTGCCTCTAGAGCGGGCTTCTGTTGTGATCAGAAGGGCGGGGCTCCTGGGTCTGCCCTGGGAGGTGCTGTTCAGCCTTCTAGGAAAATTGTGGCTGTCCTCTCCTGTCCATGTGCCACCCGTCTTGGTCCATCCCAGCTTATTTCCAATCATGTACAGTTTCTGATGAACTAGCTGTCTGTTTCAAGGGAGGAGCCAATCTGTATAAGAAGATCAGTGCCTTCCTGCTTGGTGCTGTTGGCAGCTCTGTGTGAGAGCTGAGGAGGGGCAGGGCCCTGAATACCCCTTGCTGCACTGATTTCTGACCTCCCTGCCTTGCTGGCCTCAGTGAAATAGGGCCCTAGAAACTACTGTCTTTTGTCTTCCTGAGAGAAGTTCAAACTGGGTCCTTTCGGAGATTCTCTTCAGGTCTTTCTCCTGTGGATATGCACCCTGCAAGGGGTTCTTAAGCCTGTCCTGCCTATTCTGCCAAGTTTCCCCATTGGATGTGGTGCTTGCAATCCGGCAGGTGGTTGGGAATGGGTACATACTTCCTTTCCCAGAGGTTTGAATTCTGCCAGGGAAGGGGTTTCTGTCTGGCTGTAAATGATCTCAGGCTCTCAGCTCTTTCCTGTCTAATTCCCAGTCCACTGCCCTCATAGTAGACACAGACTCTCGGTTTTACATAGTCCCCGGCTTGCTAGCCACACTGGTCTGGGGCCAGAAATCTGTTTGCTGTGCAATTTTCTGATCTCCCTGCACAGCTGTATTCAGTGGGAGGAAACCATGCTTTTAATCTTGTCCCTTTGTTGGCAGGGAAGCTGCACAGGGGGTCCCTGCCCAACACGCTTCAGCTCCCCTTTTAAAAAGTCTCTCTGTGGCACACCCACTGCAGCACCAAGTCATTGTCCAGCTTTCCGTGCACATCACTTCTCCAAAAAACCAGAAGTCTCTCATGGTCACAGCTGGCCGCAGCCTGCCTCCACCCAGCCCAGGTACAGAGAGAGTCCCTCCCGCCTCTGGCACTCTCCAGGCTGGCATTTTGCGCTGCAGCTCTGGACGTGCTGCTCACCATGTGCATGTAGCCTGAATCTTCCCCACCTCACACACCCTCCCAAGTAACTCCTGGCCTGCATCTGTGGAGTCCCCATTAGGGAGTGGGGCCCCCTAACCTGGGACGGGAGGGAGCCACAAAGCTGCGATTTCTGACAAATCTCTCCACTGATACAGGCACCATGCACAGATTCTGGGGACTGAAATATTTAATAACATTTCGTGAACTCCATATCATCTTAACTCCTAATATGATTGTATTTTTAACTGTTAGAATATACTCACCCTGACCAATGTGGCTCACTTGGTTGGGCATCATTCTGCAAAGTGAAAGGCTGCCAGTTGGATTACCAGTCAGGACACATGACTGGGTTGCAGACCACATCCCCGGTTGGTGGCATGAAAGAGGCAACTAACTGGTGATGTTTCTCTCACTTCCTTACTTCCTCCCTTTCTCTCTCTCTCTAAAAATAAATAAATAAAATGTTTTTAAAAAGACTATACTAGTATATACATGTTCTTCCTACTTTTAAGTAAAACTCTTTGATTATATTTATTGTATATTGTCTTTTTCTCATAGCTAGAAAATAAGGTATAAGAAAACAGGTATAATTGTCAGTTTTATTCACAAACGTGGCCCAAGTGCCAGAAAAGTACCTACCACATAAAGAGTTCTTATTAAATATTTATTGAAAGAATGAATTAATTTAGGAATTATAATATCAATCAGGGCAGCCAGAAGTTTGTTTAATGGAAATAAACTGGGAGCATTGCAATGAGGTGATTCTTCATAATTCAGGTCCAATCAGAAAAACCACTCTTCCTTCTAAAACCCCAAATGGGATAAAACCTCTTCCATCATCACTGAATGATAAAAAGAAGTAGAACAAACCAAGAAAGAGTCAACTCAAGATGGACGTCTCAGTACCATGAGAATGGAGAGAGAGGTTTCACCAGGAAGTCATAGTTATCAGCAGATGTCTTGCCTTATTCAGGAAACATAAGTCCTACTTTTTGATGGAACAAGTAAAAACTCATTACTTACAGTGCATGTAAAGCTATGGCAGAATTTTCTACAAGGAGTTACCATAAGTTTGATGGCACAAGCAAGAATATCTCAGAGTAAGACATCAACGTAAGAGAAAAGAGAATCTAATATTCAGTTCTGGGAAAAGAGAGAAAAACCGTTACTTTCACTGTGACTCTACTTTCACACACAATGGTCGTGGGAAACTTGGGTTTCACTGTGAATTGATCTTTCAAAACTGAAAATACTAGGAAGTGAAGCAAGCACACCCACTATAGTGAATAAAATTAGAGTCAGTGTGTTTGTTTTTTAAAGTTGCTTAGGACTCGGACTCTTAAGCAATTTTCAATGCCTAATAACAAAGAAAGATCTCTTTAGCAAAAATGCCAGTGGAGACCACATATAATTTTGTGATACCCTATAGCCTCTCTGGCTACTAAGGCACCTAGGAAATCAAAGCTCTCAGATGAATTCTCTTAGTAGGAAACACAGTCTAAGAGGGATTACCCCAACTTACGCACAGAGCTCAGCTGAGACCAGCTGCCGTTTTTCACCTAACCACCACAAACGACTTTATCCTGATGTCAGGTTTGCTGAACCCCAATGACAGAGCCTCGATGTTATTGGTTTATACACATTGGCTTCCAAACCAGCTCATATATGACATATAATATCATAATATTATAGATGATAGGCAGCAGCAGCACAAAAATTAAAAACTATATAAAAAATTGTTACCTTGAAAAAGGTGCATCCTGACATATGGAAGATTTTCTGATGAGAATCTCTTGCCTAGCTATGAATAATCATTCTACCGTACAGTTGACAAAAGCCCTAATTAATGTGGGAAAACTGTACAGTCTCATCTCTTACCACACACTCCTCCTGCCCAAAAAGGCATTCTATCCTTAATACAGAATATCTATCAATTCTTTGAACATGCCTGCTTTCTCTTCCCATAACATAAGTTGTTCCCCAGTCACCTTACCAAAAGAGTAACTGATTAGTCTTTAATGTCTTGATTTTGATGTCACCTCCTCCACAACTTTCATAAGCTCCCTACACAAGCTGAATTACTCCTGTCTTCTCTCATAACTTCTCTCATAGTATGCGGTGTGCTCTTTGCTTGTCCCTCTATAATTCTGAGGCCCACAAGGAGAGGAATTATATATAACTTAACACTGTTTCTACAAAAATTAGCACAGTGTCTAGAAAAGAGTAGCCGCTTGAATAATATTAAGATAGGACGAGTAAGTAATTAATCAATCTTAAAAATACAAAAAAGTTATTGGCCTATGATTTTCTTTATTTGAAATGTCTTTGTTTGGTTTTGGAATTAGGATAATGCTGGCTTTATGAAATGAGCTTACATTTTTTGGAATAGTTTGAGAAGTAGAGGTTTTAGATCTTCTTTGAATGTTTGGTAAAATTTACTTACGAAGTCATCCAGGCTGTAGTTTGTTCCCATCACCTTACCAAATGGGTAACTGAATCAGGAAGAATTAGAAAATCTGAATAGGCTGATCCCAACTAATGAAGTTGAATCAGGGACAGGCTGCTTGGCTCAGTTGAGTCATGGAGCAGGGGGAGCCTGGTGTGGGGCAGGGGTACAAGGGTGAAGGGCATTACATGGGGCAGGGCACAAGCAGGATGGATGGGACCTTCCAGCTTGGAGTCACTCTCAGGAACCTTCATCTCCTCTAATCCCAGCCCCTCCTCCTCCCTCCCTTTCCGAGGTGTGGCTTTCCAAACAAAGCTCAAAGTGGATAAGGTGACCGGAGATAGAGAGAACTGCCCCAACATTGTATTTACATTAGACCAAGAATATCTACTTCAAGAGACCTGTCCTAAATAAAGAAAGAGTTATGGACACAGATGTTCCCTTCAAACAATGATGGGAGTGAGAAATTGGGAATGGCTCATGTTCCACAGCAGGGGCTTCGGAGATTCTGATGTGGGGACACAGAAAATGCCAAGGAGGAAGAGGACTGACTGACTGGCAGTGTCCACCTCTGGGGAGGTGAGGTTCCCATAGGTCTCACACCCCAGAATCATCCCCACCACTATTCTAAGTGCGCAGCCACAGGCACGTATGTGAACAAACACAAACATCCACACATGCACACATGAATGTGTAAAACAGGCACACACACGTGCATGCTGATGCAATGTGCACACATAGGGAAAGGACTGGAACGGGGAGCACCCCTCTCACGGCTCTCCTCCATGGATGTGCTTTCTCTTTTCCTGATGCTTAATTGCTTAGAATTCATTATTGTACTATAAGAAACCTTTATTTTTGTCACAAATCTTTTTAAAATTAAAAACTAAATAATGTACTTTATTACTCCATAGATGAGTGATAAATGGATAACACTGAACGCATGACTAATATTTTTGGAACTATCAAAGTCATACATGCATTATAAAAGTTTAGACATCACCTCAAGATGAAGATATTTATTTGCAAGTCCCACCACCCCAGAGGTGACCATCATGAGTGGCTTGGTGAGTGTCTCTCAGGCTCTGCCTTTTTCATTCTATTAGTCTCTCTCTGTCACAGAAAGAATAACTTTCACATATGTGTACCTGCCTGTTGAAATCACATGTATTGGTCTATCAGCTGGGATCCTGGATGCAGATTGGTCCACGTGTCTCACATAAGAGGTCCCCTGAGGTCTTTATCTGTCGGCACATAGAGACCCCTGCACCCACTTTAGCAACTGCTCAGCTTTCCTCGTCCATATGGACCAGGATTGGTGGTTCCCATCCCCTCTCCTTGCACATCAGTGTTTTTTCCAGTCCCTGGCTATTTTATCAGTGCTCTGATGGGTAGTCTCAAAAATGCATCTTTGAAAAATTGTGCAAGAATTTTTGTGGAGTAATCTGCTAGGATGAGCACTACCAGGTGGCGCTGTGCACCTGTGAACTCTGACAGGTCCTGCACACCGTTCTCCCAGAGGAGGGGGCTTTTCCTTTTCTCTCCAGGGGATCTGCAGGGGCCTCTGCCTCCTCACTCTGTGCCCAGGGCTGGTCACCACCAGTTCAGAAGCTTGCCAGTCTGGTGGTGACAGTGCTCTGTGCCCAGTGCTTACAGTGCATGTGTCCCCATCCGGGCGGTCAGGCATCTCTGATGTGCAGTGCTGTGTGCACTGCCTCCTGTTGGAAGGGTGCATGCTTGCCCTCTGTCTACTTTAGAAAACACAAACTTTCGAGAAAGTTCTGCACCACAGGCATATTAAACCTTTCTCTGGCCTTCAGTTGTAAACTGCGTTCTCCCATTTATGGTATGTCTTTCCAGACTTCTGCATTTTATATTTCTATCTGGGGCACAGGAAGAGCCAGCCTGACTTGCTTCTGGGCTTGCAGCCACACTTAGCACAGAGATCTGAACCCTGAGATTATGCACACCCTGATCAAAAGGGCTTCTTTTTTTTACATCTGATCTCTAATCCATCTGGTTTTTTTCTTTTAAATAACAAAAATATGTGAGCTAACACAAAAAGGTGCCCATCAGTAAATGAGTGGATCAAAAAACTGTGGCACATTTACACAATGGAATACTACACAGCAGAAAAAAAGAAGGAGCTGCTACCCTTCACAGCAGTATGCATAGAACCGGAGAGCATTATGCTAAGTGAAATAAGCCAAGCGGTGAAAGACAAATACCATGTGACCTCACCTATAAGTGAAACCTAATCAACAAAACAAACAAGCAAGCAAAATATAACTGGAAACATTGAAATTAAGAACAAACTGACCATAACCAGAGGGGAGGAGGAAGGGAAACAATGTGGGAAAAAAGGGAAAGGGTCATCAATGAACATGTATAAAGGACCCATGGACAAAGCTAAAGGGAGTTAGGATTGAGGGTAGGAGGTGGGAGTGGGTAGGGCAGGGGAAAGAGGTGGTGGGAAAATGGAGACGACTGTATTTGAAAATTAATAAAAAACATATTAAAAATGTACCTATTGTAAGATTCCACTTCTAGGAAATGTTCAAAATAGGTGAGAGAGAGAGAATGAGAGAGAGAGAGAGAGAACATACCAGGGGTTGCGAGGGCAGAAGGAGTGGGGAGCAAGTACTTCTGGGGCAGGGTTTCCTTCTACCGAGTTGGAGCATCCTGCAACTAGACAGCGGTGACACTTGCACAGCATCGCAAATGTATGTCATGTCAGAATGACACAGTTTACCATATAAACAGTAACTTTTATCTAATACTTAAACTTAATCATGCCCTAAAGACAAGGAAAACATAAAAATTAAAGAAAATAAAAGAAGAAGATCAAACAGGAGGTAAAACAACTTCTGTTGGGAGTGGGAGCTGGCCCTGGTGCATTTCTAGAGGCAGCTCCTCCTCTGCGGTAGGAACCAAGGCAGGTTGGAGGGAGGGCTCCTCAGACAGGGGTGGTGGGGCCTCAGTCAGGTCAGGAGGTGCTGCACAGGCCGACCCAGGCTCCGGAGCTGCAGCTGGGGTGGCTGCCGGAGGTGGCACGATGACTGGAGGTGGGCAGCCCTCCACGTCTGGAGCAGTGTCCTGGTCTCATCCCTGCATCAAGCTCCTCTAGATATACAAGCATTGAAGCAGGAGCCAGCTCTGCCTCCTGGGCTTTCACTGGAGTTGTGAGAAGACAAAAGATCACCCATGTGCCTGTATTTCCATGTACACCCCACAGACAGAACACAGCCAGAGCCTGCCGGAGAAGCCGTAGCCCAGGACCCACACTGTCTTCTTCCCCCACAGCAGTCCAGGAGATGAGCCATCTCAAGCCATTCTTTGCTCCTCAGAGGCCTCTATGGTGCTCCCCATGTGTCTGGTGTTGACCCCTCCCCATAAGCTTGAATGCACCTCCACCCCCCATCTCACCCCCACCTCTACCACCTTCTCACTCTTGGGCTCTGCCTCCTTGGGCTCCAGGTCCTCTGGCTCAGTTTGTTTAACATAGGCCTGGGGCTTAAGGTTGGAGTCAAAAGTCCTGAGCTGCCTGTCAAGCCTGGGAAGCTGCAGGACAAGAGTTGTTTTCTGGCCATCCACAGACCCTGGTTCCCCAGGTCCTAGGTGGCAACCCTCAATCTGGCCTCCTCTGGCCCTCAGTGGTGTGGTGCACCTGCCTTCCCTGGTGGAGACAGGGCAGGGGTTTCTATACACCACCTGCTGCTTCTCCATAACCTGGGTTGAGTCTGCAATGACAGTGACCAGCATCTGATCCCGGGGCCTCAAGTCCTGCCTGGCCCTAGTTGCTGCTGCTTCTTCCCACTGGACCTTCCTCTTCAGGATGAGGTCCAGCCCTGTGTCTGTATAACCTCCCCCCAAGGAAATGAGTTTCACCTCCAGGGCTCGGGATAAACTTCGGGCAGAAGATGTTACCCACACTTCATGTCCACCCAGCCAGCCTTTACCTGGTGTGTGAACATGACAAGACCACCAGGCTTCTCACGCTCCTCAGCCTGTTCCTGCTCAGGGAAGGTCCTCTTCACATGAATCCCCTTACACACACACACACACACACACACACACACACACACACACGTGTGTGATATAAGGTTGCTCAAGTGGAATGGGAGCAGTGGCCTAGCCCAAACAAAACCACCCTGGGCCTGCCTCCCTCTGTGTTACCTCTGGGCTCCATGTGAAAAAGGCCACAGGCATCTTGGCTGAGTCTGGATCCAGTGGCTTCTTCTTTCGAGGCCATGGCCTTGGGACATGGGCAGACAAGAAAGCCTTTGCCTGTGCAAATGCCTCTGGCCAGGTGAGCTGGAAGGGCAGAGTTAGAATGTGGTGCCTGGTTACCAGGGTTCTAAGTTCTGTTGGGCTCTGTCATCAGATAGTGAGGTCACTGCCTGGGTCCCGACCCTGAGCGACTCCTCAGACCAGAGCAGGGGCTTCGCTTCCTGAGGAGAGCAGTGACCTGCCTGAGACCCCGCTCCTGAACCCGCCCGGGTTCCTGCCACAGTGAGGAGCTGCCTCTGAAACATGTCTCAGGGCCACCTCCAGAGCCGCTTGTTGGACCTGTACTCCCTCTCCTACCAGAATTTTTTTTCTTCCACTTCTGTGACATTTTCAAATTTATTTTCCCTTTTTTATCTTTATGGTGTGATATATTATGTTATAAATAAAAGTTATTGTTTATATTTTAAATTGTACCATTCCTGAGCATGACATACACTCACGATGCTATGCGAGCATCACCACCGCTGTCTAGTTGCAGGCTGTTCCATCTCCCCGAAAGGACACCCTGCACCGGAAGCACTCACTCCCCCCTCCTCCTGCCCTGGCAACCCCTGATGTGCTGCCTGTCTCTGCTCCCTTACCAACTCAGGATGTTTCCTATAAACAGAATCTTACAATAGGTGTCTTTTTGTGTCTGGCCACAAATATTTGCTTTTATCTGAAATAACATTTTTGTTATTTTAAAGGGAAATACTAGATAAATTAGAGAGCAGATAAAAAAAGGAAGCTCTTTTAGTAAGTGTGTGCATCATCTTGGGGTAGAGACCCCTGTGCTAAGTGTGACCAGCAGCCTATCAAGATTATTCCAAAAATGTCAAGAGGATGGAAGACTCCCAAGCTCATTTTACAAGTCCAGCATTATTCTAATTTTAAAACCAGATAAAGACACAACAAAGAAAAAATTATAGGCCAATATTTCTGAAGAACATAGATGCTAAAATCCTCAACTACACATCAGCAAACTGTTCCAGCAATACATTAAAAAACATACATCCTGAAAAAGTGAGACTTATTCTGGAGATGGAAGGTTGGTACAATATCCACAAATCAATAAACATGATACACCGCATAAACAAAATGAAGAATAAAAGTCAAATAATCATTTCAATAGAGACAGAAAAAACACTTGGTAAAATCCAGCACCCATTATGATAAAAAAAATCTCAGCAAAGTGGGTATAGATGAAACATACTTAAACATACTAAACGCCAGATATGACAGACCCACAACTGACGTCATACTCAGTGGGCAAAAACTAAAAGCATTTCCCTTAATATCAGGAACAAGACAGGGTGTCCGTTTTCACCATTCTTACTCATAGTACTAGAAGTCCTAACCACAGCAATTAGACAAGAAGAAATAAAAGGCAGCCAAATTGGAATGGAAGAAGTAAAGCTGTCATTATTTGCACATTACATGGTTCAGCATATAGAG
>PVJI01031172.1:0-13390 GCA_004026765.1 Micronycteris hirsuta
TCCAGCAAAGATTTCATTTAGAATGGAAGGGCAGAGAAAGTGCTTTGCAGATAAGGTCAAGTTCAATAAGTTCATCACCACCCAGCCTTTATTGTATGAAATGTTGAAGGGAGTTATATGAGGTATGGAGGAATATCAACAGGGGAGTGGTAGGGGGAGAGGGTGGGAATGGGGCACAGAACAAGTAGCATAAATGGGAGGTAGACAACAGACAGGGGGAGGTTAGAATAGTATAGGAAGTACAGGAGCGGAAGGACTTATGTGTATGACCTATGGACAAAACTAAAGGGAGGGGAAAGGGGGGTAAGGGGGAGGGGGAAAGAAGGGGGGAAGTGGGGCAACTGTAACAGCATAATCAATAAAATATAGTTAAAAATGCAAAAAAAAAAGAAAAAAAAAGAACCATAAATTGGTAGGTACAGAATAGGCAGGGGGATGTTAAGAATTGTATAGGAAATGGGGAAGCCAAAGAATTTTTATGCACAACCCATAGACATGAGCTAAGGGGTCGGGGAGTGCTGGAGGGAGTGGGGGTACTGAGCAAAGGGAGGAAAATTGGGACAACTGTAATAGCATAATCAATAAAATATATTTAAAAGTAAAAAAGACGAAGAAAATTTTATCCTTTACAATAGTATGGATGGACCTGGAGAACACTATGCTAAATAAAATAAACTAGTCAGAGAAACACAAATACCATATGATTTCACTTATATGTGGAATCTAATGAACAAACTGAACAATCAAAATAGAGACAGACTCATAGATATAAAGCAAAATGACATCTAAGAAGGGGGAGCCTGGGGGAGGCGGGACTCAGCAAAAAGGATAAAGGACTCATAGACATGGACTGCTGTGGGGATAGGTATAAGGGTAGTAAGCAGTAATGGAAAAAATACAATAAGAAAAATTTTTAAAGATATGTAAAATCATAATATGTGCCATCAAACCATTTATCATAATAGAATTACTAATTAAAACTGCAGTATGATATGCACCTATTAAGATGGCTAAAATTTAAAAGACTGACCAAACTGCCCTGGCTGGTGTGGCTCAGTGGACTGGGTGCCTGCCTGCAAATCAAAAGGTTGCCAGTTCGATTCCCAGTCAAGGCACATGCCTGGGTTGTGGGCCAGGTCCCCAGTGCAGGGTGTGAGAGAGGCAACCACACATTGATGTTTCTCTCCCTCTCTTTCTCCCTCCCTTCCCCTTTCTCTAAAAATAAATAAAAATATTTTTTAAATAGACTGACCAAACCAAGTCTTAGTGAGGACGCGGTGAAACTTGAAATTTATGCTACTGGTGGGGATATAAAATAGCACAACCACTTTGGAAAAACAGTTGATAGTATATACCTACCATATGACCCAGCAATTCCACTCATAGGCATTTGCCCAAGAAAAATGAAGGCATGTTCATACAATAAAAAGACTTGTACACAAATGTTCATAGCAGCTCTATAGTGGACAAAACTTCTGAAAGCAACCCAAATGTCCTTCACTGAACAAGTGGATAAACTGTAGTCTATTCACTAATGGGAACATTAATCAGCAGTAAAAAGGAATGAACACACAAGCATGTGGATGAACATCAAAAATAACTGTGCTGAGTGAAAGAAGCCAGACCCCAAAAAAAGTATATGCTATATGATTCTATTTATATAAAATTTGAGAAAATGTGAACTAATCTATAGCAACAGCCATGAGGGACGATGGCAGGGCAGGGAGAGTTGGATGGGAGTTACAAAGGGGCACAAGGAAACTCTAGCGTTGTGCATACACATATTATCTCAGTGGCGGTGGTGTATACATATGTCAAGACTTAGCAACTGTACACTTTACATATGTGCAGTTTATCATATGTCAATCATAACTCCACAAATCTTGTTTTAAAAAGAATCTGGTTTTAAAAAACCACAAACTATCTCCCATAAATTTATCATTCATATAATTCTGATAAGTCTTATGATTCTGAAGGGGTGACTAGCCCCCTGAAGTTCACCCTGGACTCAAGTGAAGAACCCCTAGTTCAAGTCACCTACCTGCTTTTGTGGTCTCAGAGACAGAGGGACCCAGTAAGGTAGCGCTGCCTCAGCCCTGGGCACCTGTAGGCAGCCTCTGAATCTAGACTGGTACTCACAGCAGATGGGTTGTCGGCGAACAGGCCGGGGGACAGGACACATCTGAGCAATAGCCAGAAAAGACAGAATTGAACATGATGCTGTATTGTGATGTGAGCCAAGGAACCCTCTGGAAGAGTAAATCATTGCTCATAGAGAGCCAGGGTTGAGGCTGGGAGTCCAAGAGCAGGGACAGGGCCTCGTCTCCTGCTGCTGCTCGGAAAGAGGCAGGCTTCCATGGCTCGTTCTCCAAAGTCATTTAGAGGGGGGCTGCCAGAGCCTGCAGAGCAGGTGGGCTGGGATTGGTGACCACTCACTGCGGCGTTATCATGAGCAAAAATCAAGTTCCAACTCTGAAAATGGAGAAGGACAACCAACTCTAGTGGGGAGATGATTGCTCTCTTTGTGGTTGTGTGTCAATCTGCACACAGCGCTTTCCATTTGCAAAGCCTTCCACATCCATCCCACACCCTCCCCACACCTACAGGCAGGAAGCAGAGGGGAGTCATCCTCTGCATGGGCAGATGACGGTGCTGATGCCCACAGCAGAAACTTTAGGTGGCAGTGTTGGTTCTCCCCAGCCTCCTGAACACCTGTCTCAAAGTGTCACGAGGAACTGGGGACTAGGGATAGGCAGTGAGTGACCCTACACAGAGATTTCAGGGGCTCGGTGATGGACCCTGCAACCATGAACTCCTGTGTATGGCACATTCTCTCATGAGATGCAGCTTCTAGACCCATATTCTCCACCCTCCCCACCCCAGGAGCGTATCAGGGTTGGGGTAAAGTAGCTAAGGGGTTGCTTTCCTTACCGAAAGATCTGTGAGGTACACTTCTTCCTCAAAGGTTTGAAATTTGCTCTTCCTAGAAAAGAAGAAAAGGCAGGCTTAGGGAGCCCTGGGCTCCGTGTAAACTGGGGACAGGAGAGCTAGGGTGAGGGCCTGGCCAGCCTTCCTGGGACTGGTTCACACCATCAAACCCCAGGGGTGGAAGGGGTCGTCCTTTCAGCCTCGAAGCGGGTAGGGAGTGACGGTAACAGAAGGTGTTTGCAGGATCACGTGCTAACTCCTGGGGGTTCCCTGATGTCAGGTTATTGCAAAACCCTGCATTCCTGAACCTACTTGCTCAGGCACACTCCCCCTAAACTTGTGCTAGGCACTTTGGGAAAGACAGGAACATTCCAACCTGGTGAGAACTTCCCAAAACATGGAGCTGCCAGTCACAACACCTGTGGTGCTTTATCAGTCACCCCAAAGCTTACTTAGGATACTGCAGAAAAACATTGTCAGTGCTGCACATTGACTTCCTTCCAGCACAAAACCCTGGGTGCTTCGTCTCTGGGATGACAGACTCCAGGGTTACTCTTCTTCGTTCTCTCCCCGAACTGTATAATGTTGGTCGTATGGAATCTCCAGTGGGCGTAAATGAAATGTGTCAAGTGCTCTGTAATATGGAAGCCGTAAGAGTGATCCAAGTGTTTTTGTGTTTCATTATTATCGTACTTATTGCTCTTTTATTACAGCAATAACATGGAAAACCTGAGTGATATGTGTTTCTGTGTTTCATTACTATCAAAATTATTATTGCTATTTTACTACATCAATAGCTTCAGGTCATTGAAAGCAACCTATCCCGCTAATATTTGAAAACACAGAGGACGTGGGAGGTTGCCCTGCCCAGCACCCAAGCAGCCAGCTGGTAATGATAGCATTGCTGTTTCCTTGGGGGACCACGCCGACCTCAGATCCTGGGGTTCGAACAAGCCCTGATGCCCCAGGCAGGAAAGTTTGGCTCGGGATGGTTTCCTCAACCAAGTCAGTCCAATGAAACGCATTCTGGGACTTTGTGCTATAAATACTGGCAAAGGCAATCTCCTTTTCTGTTGAGGTAGTAAGCCTCTAGAGATCTTGGTGGTCATTTGCCTCCAGGAGAAAAGCCAGCACACAGCAGAGCAAAGATGACATGGAGACAGTCAGTCCTTGACCAGTCAGTTCTTGAGCATCTAGATACATCCATGCCTGAAGGCCTTCCCCTGACATTCTCGGTGAAACAAGAAATTGTTATTTTGTGCTTACATTTTGTGCTTAGGTGTGGTCTCTGTCCTATATACGTGATAAAAGATATTACTGGCACAAGAACGCTGGGTTGCACGAGCTCAGGGTGTGAATGTGCTCTAACAGACCCAACGATCACCGGAGGGCTCCCAGAAGTGCGCACCACAGCTGGGACACAGCCGTGGTGATACTCATCGTGCTGCGGTGCGAAGCAAAGGCTCACTAATACACGAGTCACTCCTTCCACGTACCAGCCCGTGCACACACACACCGCCTAACGGACACAGATTGCCCACGTCCTTCTTCCGTTCACCGGAACCCTGCGGCCTACGCTTCTGGCACGACCACCCTCAGTGTGCCCCACTTAGTCCCGCTGATTGATGGGTCTTCAGCCAATAAAGCACTTCCTTCTAGGCATGTGCACTTGGATAGCTGCTGATTGGTACCTGGTGGACCTGGGTGGCGAGGAAGTGAGATCTGCGCAGGTCACACCCGCACTGTGCTCCTTGTTTGTGCTGTCGTGCGGTCTGGCACGATTGGGCGTTGGCCAGGAAAACCCACCTACCGCCACCAGGAATGTCCACCCACCATTTCCAACAAATTGGTCCTGGGGCGCCCCAGCCTGGAACAGCGGGGTGGGCACATCTGTCCGCTGGAGGGAGAGAAGGAAGTGCGACCGGTGGCGGTGCAGAGGCACATGGATGCAGTCCAAAGGTTGGTTTTAGTGAGGCATGAAGCATCTCAGCATGAGTGTATCACACGCAGGACTTGGCATATACTTGTATTTGGTGTTCTAAGTTGTTTTTCTGAAATTCGGATTTAACTGTGCATCTCGCATTTCACTGACAGCCCTACAGATGGGCTCAAATTTTGACTTTTAGAGAAATGTGTATTGAGCAACCAGAGGAGGACCATGGAATTCAAAAGAGCTGTCATCCCAAAGAACAAAAATGACAATGGCTGAACAAAGCAATTATTATAACTACAGAGTCAATAGATAAAATCAGCTGAATTTTTATATACTAGCAGCACAAAATTACAAAACAAAAATTTTAAAGGCTATTTACAATAAACAAAAAAACCCCACAAGATTTAGGAATAAATACTGTAAAATATGTGCAGGACCCCCACTCTAAAAACCCCAAGACTGCTGACAGAAAGTGAACAGGCATAATAATAGAAGCCTCTTCAAACTGGAAGACTCAGAATTAAGTCAGCAATTCTCTACAAACTGATCTTCAGATTCAATGTCAATCATCCTACCAGGCAAGCCATTCTGTAGGAACTGACGAGCTGATTCTGAAATTCATGTGGAAATGAAAAGAACCTAAACATCCAAAGCAATCTTGCAAAAGAACAAGGCTGAAGGACCCACGCTAGTTCAGGTTATGACTTACTACAGAGCTACAGTAATCAAGACAGTGGTATGAGCATAAGAACTGACAAATATATTAATAGAACTAAACATAGAGCTTGGAATCAGGCCCACATTTATTTGGTCAGCTGATTTTCGACAAAGCAATCTAGCTACCTGGTGGGGAAAGGAAAGTCTTTTCCACAAATGGCACTCCAACTGGACATCCATATGGAGAAAGAGAACCCATGATCCCTACCTCACACTGTACACAAAAATAATTCAAAATGAGTCACAGACTTAAACATAATGTGAAGGAACCAAGCTTCAGAGAGAGAAAGTTTCTCTGTCACTTGAAGATAAGCAAAGTTTTTTAGAACACAGAAAATAACCACTAAAAGAAATTGAAAACTTATACTTCACCAAAGTAAAAACCTTCCACTTAAATGGCTCAATTCATGGAGGAAGGGCCCTTAAAAAAATCAAATAGATAAATAACAGATAAAAATGGAGGTAACTGAATGTAAAGAACAAGGATTTCAATGTTGCCATGGTGAATAATTAGACTTGAGCTAAATGCCAAAGAGGAGATGGCTTGTGAATAGTCATAACCTTGTTGTTGTTTAGTTTGCATGGAAAGATCAAAGTCATTAGGATACCAACCAGACCCAACTACTCAAAACAAAGAACTTTGAAATACATGTTTATTACAAAATAATCTTATGTATATGCACAAGGAAAAACACAGGGACCTAGAACATACAAACATAACACAATAATCAGTTTAATATTTATCCTGGGCTGGCTTACCATGTGCTAGCACAGTACAAGCACGGCCTTAATCTGCACAGTGTCCTAGGAGATGGGCGCTGACATTTTCCTTGTCCTGAAGAGGCTTGGGACTTACTAAAGTAGAGAAACCTTTTCAAAGTCACCCAGCCAGTAAGTGGCAGAGCTAACCCAAAGTCCACGTGCTAACTGGTCTTGTCTCCACTGATGCCAGTACCAGAGCCAACAGGAGTGTGGGAGGCTGGGCTCACCTGCCCTTGTGGGCTGTGCACAAGGATCATCACACTGACAACATGTTAACAAGAATTTGGAACATCTTCAGAGTCTTTGACCCAGCAATTCCATTTCTGCATGAACCAAAATCCAAATAAGGTTTTTGTGTGGAGTTCAGACCATGGAGTGAGAGTGATAACACCTGACATCCTCTTGGGTGGGTCCAGCCAGGCCTGGTGCCAAGTCATTCACATGTTGTATCATATTTAGCCCTCCCAAGTCACTTGAGGTACACAGGCGATTGTATGGCCCTATTTTACAGATAAGGACTGAGGCTCCCAGAAGGTAAGTCACTCAAGCACGTGGTCAAGATGGTAATAGAAATGTGAACATTTGAACACTAACCCCATGTCCACCTGCAGGAGAATCATTACATCCGATTACATCACAACAAGGTGATAGAATGCTATACTGAATGAAAAATAAATCTTGTGAAGGGTTCTAATGGGACTGGAAAATATCTCTGGAGTAATAAGATTAAAAAATCCAGCTGAGGGAGTTAAATTGTAATTGCATCAAAAATGCCAAAACCATACAGGGAGGCCGGAGAAGGGCTTGGAGACGACTCCTAGGCAGGACTGTGCCAGCGCTCTTCCCTCCAGATTCTGCCGGTTTCGTACTTGATGATAACGCGGCATCATTTTAGTAACTGGGTGATCACTTCCCCATCTCTGCTCCCCGCTGCCGCTCCCAAGTTTGCAGAAGCCTCAGGTAGGGGACCTGGACAGGCAGGGGCAGGAAAGTAAGGTGGTGGCTGGGCCTTGGCCTTCATCCATGAAGACAAGCCAGGTAGTGTCTACACTGAGGAGGCAGAGTCTGGGGTGGCCCAAGGGCTACACCACTATTCACAGAACAGCCTGGACTTGGCCTTGAAAGGTGCACAGAGCTGGCAGCAATCCTGAGCCTAGAGTTAGCATGCATGCAAGTGGGAGAGTTGACAGCCCTGTGGATGCAGTTTATGACGTTACGGGGCCAGCTTCTGATACTGATGAAGGGTAGAGCCCACATGAAGGGCTGGGCCAGACAACTCATTGGTTTCTTCATGAGCAGGTTGCTAAAAGGACTGGCCATTAGCTAGCACAAGCCATCAGAGACTCAAAAACTGGCTGAGAAATGCACACCCAACAAATGCACAGAAGTTGTAATGAGTCTTCTATATTTTAAAAGTTCAAGTTCTTCTTAAGGAATGGCAAAATTTTGCAATGGCAATATGACATAAATCCTCAGAAAACTGCAACTCAAAGACGAGGTAAAACTTGTCATGCAAACAAAAGGAAGCACAGAGAAACTCCTGGATGTAGCTGGCACGCATGTTTACCCACTGTGCTGCCTGGTCTGAAAATCCCCATCACCAGGTCCACCTGTGGGGAGAACAGCCCTCTGGTCTCCCTGCAGCTCAGCTCCAAGAAGAAACCTGCACGGCCCATGGACACCCTTGACAAAGTGGTGAAGGAGAACCACCTAGTGAGAACTGTTTCCTTTTGGTCACATTCTGAGGGTTGGCGGGGGGGACAAAAACCTATGCTTGTGTACACACACCCACAGGAGGCCGTTTCTGACAAAAGGGTCAGACACACTTTCTGCACCAACAACATGAGGGTGAACCATGGGGGAGGGCCCTCATGTTGGTGGCATGCTGCTGACGTGAAACCATTCAACCTCATGTCTGCTCCCTATGCACAGAGCGGGTACGGGCTCACCTCTTGCCTCCCACCAGACATCCTGTGGTGGTCCGTCTGGTTACACTTGGTGGAGAACTCATCCTTGTTCACAATCTTGATCATCCATGACAAAGGAGCAAGGGGAACAAATCAGTCGTGGCATCTCCACCAGACAATGAGCCCTTCCTCCCCACCGATGCACCCCACTCATCTACAGAAGCCCAGGACGCATACAAATCGGGACCAGTCCAGAGAAGGGAGCTCAGAACCACCCCGAGCATGCACTTCCTTCTCAGAGGAGCAGCGCATCCAAGAGAGAGGTGTTTGTGCCTTTCCAAGGGGGTTCTTAGAGTAGGAAAGAGGGGCCATTGTTTTGTAGTCTTAGAGGTTTTAAAAAACAGTGAGGAACGCTGTAGTTGGAAGGACCAAATGGTTTTAACTGGATGCAGAACCAGTGGAGGGGTCCAACTAGTGATCCTTTGAGGAGTTACATCACAGCACCATAGCATAAATAACACAGAAAGGGTCGGGTAGAGCCCTGTTTCCCGTGATCTGTGCAGACACAGGCTTATAGCTGTGGATACCACTGCAAACTCAGCTGGCGCCAGGACGGGAAAGACCAGAGGAGACCTCGCCCCTCACCTGCACGTGGCGGCCGTGTCTAAGGGAGCCAGGGCACACACTGACCTGGATGTGGCCATTGTGGGGCCCTCTGTGGCCGTACATGCACTCCACCGCGGGTGACTTCCTCTCCGTCAGGTGGATTCTAAACAAGGGTTTGAATCACATTAGGTCGTCCACATGAAGGTCATGGGGAGGCAGGTACATCCAACCAATAATGAACAAGCCGTCCACCTGTGGTGAGGAGAAAGGGCGCATGTCCACGTGAGGGTACGTAAGGTACTGAGGCAGAGGGTCCTCCTCTGCAGCTGTCCACAGTGACCGCCCGCTTCTCCACACTTCAGGCCCAGGGAGAACCTCAGGGCCAACAGACATCGAGATGCCCCTGATCTGCCACAGCGGGACAAGCACGTCCCCACCACCAAGTGCTTGTTAATTAGAAAGTCGTTGTCTAGTGAAAAACAGTGTGACTATAGTTAATGTCAGTCGACTGATTACTGAAATTTACTGAGAATAGAACTTGAATGTGTGACAATGGATACATTAATTAACTAGATGGTGGGACCATGAAGTGTGCTTTATCAATCTTACAATTTTGTCAATTGTATCTCAATACAGCTGAAAATGTTAGTTTTTTTTTAATACAAAAAAAGGCAGTTAGACCTGCATCAAAGAAAGCCTTTTAGAGAGAACTTCCAGATCTAAAGTCGGGGGCAGGAGTGAGAGGAACTGAATGACATGAAAAAGAAGCAAGGGGAATAATCCAGAAAGCGATACCCACTAAATAGGGCAAGTGACCTGAAAAAAATGGAGGTGCTGCTTTCAACAGGAGAGAGTCATGAGGAAAAACACACAAATACAACGTCAGGGCCTGGGTGAGGTCCCAGTCTGAACGGACCAGCTGTCAAAGGCAGTTTTAAGACAATCAGGGAACCTTACATAGGGACTGGGTCTCAGGCAGCGTCGAGGAGTTACTGCCACTTTTGGAAGGTGTGATAAGAACTGGTGGATATGTAGGAAAGCGCCTGCACTCTTAGAGATCCTCACTGAAGTATGAACAGATGAAGCAACCCAAGCCTCGGATGTGCTTGAAACTTCCTGAAAACATGGCTGAGCCAGGGTGCAGAGACAGAGGCTGTGAACTTGGCGCACTATCGATAACTGCTGAATCCAGGCGGTGGGCGTCAGCAGTTCACCCTACGGTCCCCGCTATTCTTGTATGTTTGAAACAGTGAGTGGTAGAAAGTGACAGAGCTCAAAGGACACGCAGTCCCCACACACGCACTCAGCACAAAGGCACCCACATTCTCAGTGGAGGGACAGAGACAGCCCCATTCGAAATGGCCCAGCAGTCACGCCCACCTTCCCAGGAGAGCCTAGATCCACAGCTTCTAGCTCTGGCGACAGGAGGACAGGATTTATTCACTTTGTGGCTAACCGGTCTGAGACGAGAGCCAGTTGTGGTGGTTCAGTTGTGGGATACATTTATTGCCCTCCCCAACTAAAAAGAAAAAAATATGCCCACACTGGGAGCTGTTGGGTTGTCCCTGAGAGAATATTTTAGAAGCCAGGCTTTTCCCCAGTGATATTAAATGTAACATATGTAAAGTGTGTTTCTGAATGAATACTTCCACCAAATATGAAGAGTACAAAGCAATACTTATTCCTGTCCAAACCCCATCTGGTGAGCAAAATACACAGAGTGACAATAACCAGAGTCACCATGTGGCCCATCTGGACCAGGCTCAGAGGAGCCACAACGAGGCTGTCCAGGGCCACTGCGAAGCATACCCACTAATGTGACAAGATGTACAGCCGGTCTCCCGGACTGGACTTCCGGCATGAGCCAGTGAGAAGGAAGGCAGGGACAGAACACCAGCATCCCTGACTGTTTCCACTGGGACATCCACTACAGCAACACCTGGGCCCAGGCGCCTGCCCAGAGTTGGCTGAGTATTAACTGCATGTGTTCGGCCCTAGGGCTTCTGTTCAAGAGGCACCGTTCAGAGCACATGCAGTTCTCATTGTGAGGGAGACAGGTGCTCTGCAGAGAATCAGCTAAGGCCACAAAAATTAACCTGATGAGAAGCTCCTTGTGATTGTTCTAGTGTCATATAGAAAGCAGCTGACTTGCCCTTCCGGTAGAAAAGGCACTAAGTTCCGTCCACATGGGGCTGAAGTCCTGACTTCACGAGAATCCACAGGCGAGGCTCTCGGACTTACCACCACGTTCAGCAGTCCTCCGTAGGGCCCGATATCTGGCTGCCACAATCCCAAGATGTGTCGGTATCTGTGGAGCACTACAGGGAGAGAGAGCAGGTCTTCGCTTTAGAGCCACGGTAGAGCACATCAGAGCACAGGGCAAGAGGAGACGGAACTACGAAGAAACAACAAGGGCTTGTAACAGAGCCTTGTAAACCAATGTGGATTTAAGCAAAGCTTACCCAGAAAGGTTTCTAAAGAATTCTAAGAATGAAAATGTCTTTGAAAAGCATAATAAAACAGACAATGGGGTCACTCTGAAAACCAGCCTCTACGTGAGCGGCTCCAGTGACAGGGAGCTGCTGTCTTGAAAGACGCAGACTGGGGGCGGTTATGAAGTGGTGAGCCTCCCGTCCATTTACATAGCTGAGGAAGCGCGGGGTTCCTTAAGAGGTGGGCAGAGTCCACAGTGGCATAGAACTGGATATTAAGAATTAAGTTGGATCATCTCTCTCTCTCTCCCTTTTTTTTTTAGAGAGATGGGAAGGGACAGAGAGAGGGAGAGAAACAGCAATGTATGGTTGCCTCTCACATGGCCCTCATGGGGACCTGGCCTGCAACCCAGGCATGTGCCCTGACTGGGAATCAAACCGGGACCGTCTGGTTCCCAGCCCATGCTCAATCCACTGAGCTACACCAGCCAGGGGATCATCTCTCTTTTTTAAAAACACCACACTTCCCCACCTTGTTTCCAAAGCAACACACACATACTCACTGAAGACAACTGGACAGAAGGAAACCCAGTGCCGACCTGAAATCCCACCACAGCAATGACAAGCTGCAGTAAACGTTTTGGAAAATGTCCTTCCCTTCGGTTTCCTCTGCCTTTGCACATGCACTTTTTGGGTGAATAAGTCGATGAATTAATGGACAACCAACTTCCGCAAGACCCTGACTGCCGGTGTAGGGCCTCGGGTCTCTGTGCAGGCCAGGTGTGCTGGTCAACTTCACGCACCGACTGGACTGGACCACAAGGTGCCCAGACACTGGTCAGACATTATTCCGGATGTACCTGTGAGGGTGTTTCTGGCTGAGGCTGACATTTACATCAGGAAAGCTGACTGCTCTCCCCAGAGTGGGGGCTCATCCAATCGGGTGGAGGCCCGAGCAGAAGGAGGCTGATCTCCCACCAGTAAGAGGGAGGCCCTCCTGCCTGGCTGCAAGAGCTGAGACACGTCTTCTCTAACTCCAAACTCTAAATGTGGGCTCTCCCTGACTAGAGCAGGAGGCTAAGTCCTGCAAACAAGGGGGAATTTCCTCCTGCCTGATGGCCTGGAGCTGGACACTGGGTAAAAGTGGCCTGTCTACCCCTTCACCATGTGGTGGGCGACCTTCTACCAAATTCCTCGCATCCACTAGAGCAATCTGGAGCACTGCCAGGGTTCGAGGTCAGAACCTCAAAACCCAGAGCCCTACGGTCACTTATTTTTAAGTTCAAAATGCGCTTCAATGGCCACCATCAATTTGCACACAGGGACATGTGTTAGACATGTCGTAAGGACAATACATCCCCTATGATGCTTCCAACTTCTTATAGACACGAATTATCAAGAGCATGAAGCAACAACATATGCCCTGATGCTGAGAAAAATAAACAAAAGTGACACCGCAAAAACCGCTAATCTGAGGCCGCGAAGCTCCTGGCAGCCAGAACTGCAGCCGCGGACGACGCTGATCGCTTCTCCCCGGGATGGTGTCATGCACTCAGACTGCTGGTCCTCTGTGGTCCCGCGGAGCACGGCCCAGAGGCTATTAGGGGACCAGGGGACACGAGTTCTCAGGAGCTCCAGGAACAGCGTGAATGGATGAGGAAGAAACAGTGCAAGGTCCCAGGCACCTCACAAGCCCATCGTCACAGCAGACTTTTCTGGAAAGTCTGGCTAACAGCAGAGAAGAAATTCTAAGCTGCACTCCATGAGAACATTCTAGGAGCACTGGAATACCAAACACCGGGGCACAGAGAGGTTTGGAACTAGGGTCTAAATGGCTTCTCTTTTTTCATGCATGTGATTTTTCCTCCTCACACTCACGAAGGCACAGTTTAAATATGTCCACAGAGAAATGCAACCAAAGCTTGCAACTGGTTGTTTTCATTATATTTTCTGGATCTTCGAAGTTTTCTACTAGGACTGCTACATTTTTATACCTACACTCAAACCTTAGAGAGGACGGCAGTCTCCAGTTAGAGCCGTCTCTTCTGAGCTGTCGGCTACCCGCAGCTGGGGAGCATCCAATGTGTGGCTGAAGTGCAGATGCT
>PVJI01031173.1:0-13396 GCA_004026765.1 Micronycteris hirsuta
ATGTTCCATGTGCATTTGAAAAGAATGTATATTTAGCTTCTTTGGGGTGAAGGACCCTATATGTAGCAATTAAGTCCATTTCTTCTAGGGCATTGTTCAATGCCACAATGTCTTTGCTGATATTTTGTTTGGAGGATATGTCCATTTTTGACAGTGGGGTGTTGAAGTCCCCTACTATAATTGTGTTGCTATCAATGTCCTTCTTGAAGTACTCCAAGATTTTCTTTATGTATTTGGGTCTCCTGTGTTGGGTGCATATATATTTACAATGTTTATGTCTTCTCTGTGGATTCTTCCCTTGAGTATTATAAAGTGTCCTTCTGGGTCTCTCTTGATGGCCCTTTTTTTGAAGTCTATTTTGTCTGATATGAGTATTGCTACCCCAGCTCTTTTTTCTTGTCCGTTTGCTTGAAAAACTTGTTTCCAGCCCTTCACTTTCAGTCTGTGTAAGTATTTTATCCTGAGGTGGTCTCTTGTAAGCAGCATATGTGTGGGTCATGCTTTCTTATCCATTCCGCTATTCTATGTCTTTTAATTGGAGCACTTAATCCATTTACATTTAAGGTTATTATTGATAGGTACTTATTCATTGCCATTTTTTTTGTACCTGTGTTCCTCTGTCTCTCTCTTTCTCTCCCTTCCCTTAAATCAGTCCCTTTGGGATCTCTTGCAGAGCTGGTTTGGTGGATTTGTATTCTTTTAGACTTCTTTTGTCTTGGAAGCTCCTTATTTGGCCATCTATCTTGATTGAGAGCCTTGCTTGGTAGAGTAGTCTTAGTTGCAGGCCTCTGGTTCTCATTACTTGGAATATTTCTTGCCATTCCCTTCTGGCTTGGAGTGTTTCCATTGAGAAGTCAGCTGCTAACCCTATTGGGGTTCCCTTGTATGTTACTTCCTGCTTCTGCCTCGTTGCCTTTAGGATTCTCTCTTTGTCTTGGAATTTTGCCATTTTAATGATGATGTGTCTTGAAGTGTGCCTGTTAGGGTTTCTTTTGATTGGAACTCTCTGTATTCCCTGGATTTGTGTGGCTTTATCTCTCATCAGATTAGGGAAGTTTTCCACCATTATTTTTTCGAACAGGTTTTCCATCCCTTGCTGCTCTTCCTCTCCTTCTGGTATCCCTGTTATATGAATATTGTTTCGTTTCATGTTGTCCTGCATTTCCCTTAATACCTCTTCATTATTTCTGAGCCTCTTTTCCTGTTCTTGCTCTTTTTGGTTGCTTTTTTCAACCTTGTCCTCCAGCTCGCTGATCCGATCCTCTGCCTCATGGAGCCTGCTTTTGATTCCTTCTATTGTGTTCTTCAGTTCAGATATTGTATTCTTCATTTCCTCTTGGCCCTTGTGAATAACTTCTATTTCCTTTTTCATGTTGATATAGTTTTCAGTGAGTTCATTATAGTTTCCCTGTAATTTCTGGTAGTTTTCTGTGAGTTCATCAAGCTTCTCGAGTTTCTTGAGCTGCCTGATAACATATGCTTTGAACTCAATGTCTGATAGTTGGCTTGCCTCTGTTTCATTTATCATTCTTTCTGGGGCTTCCTCCTTTTCTTTCATTTGGGGATTGTTTCTTTGTCTTCCCATTGTTTGTGGGATTCTTCTTGCTAGCCTCTGGTTCTTAAATTGATCTGTCAAGTTCTCTGAAGTGGCGAAGTTAATTTTGTGTCACTCTCTGTTTTTTGGGCTGACTCTTGTCTGGGTCCCACTCTATTCTCTTCACAATTCCAGGTTTTAATGTCTCACCTGTTGATAAAGAAGCGAGGGGAAGGGAGATAACGAAGGAAAAGAAAGCAAAAGAAAAGGAAAAAGAAAGATAAAGAAGAAAATAATTTGAAAATAACATAAAATAAAAAATAATAAAAAACAGGAAATAAAAGGAAGAGATAACTAGGAATACCAAATGAAGGAAAGGTAGAAGGAGTTAAAAATATATAGAGAGATCGATAGGAAGGAGAGTGGGGAAAAACAACCAAAGAAACAAAGAGAAAACGAAAGAAATAAAAAAATAAAAAATAAAAAAATACTTTTGTTGGCTGGCTTCAACAGCGTCAGGCTGGGAAGATCTGCTGTGTTCCTGGGCTGCACACTCAGCTGCTGTTCTGCCTCCAGCGGAGTTGCTGGGAGTTTGCAGCACCTCCTCTGGGCCGCCTGACCCCCACCCTGAGTCAGAGTTTATGATGTCTGTGACTCCCCTCAGTGGGGCTCAATGTAGCTCCTCTGTTTCTCCCGCACAGAGGGACTCAGCACCGCAGGTCTGGGTTGTGTCTCAGGCCCTCCAGGTGTGAGCTCTGCGCCCCTGCCTTGGCGGATCACTTTTGTCTCTGGAATCGGAGCTTGCAAGCCACAGGCCTGGGCGCCCAGTCGGGCACCTACACCAGCCGCCCCTGACTGGTTCCACGGGGTGCGCGCCCAATCCAGGATCTATGGGCTTGGGTTTCCCTTTCAATTCAGACTCCAATTCCTCCCGCCGGGATCGCCAGCCTCTGCAGATCAGTCCCCAGGTACGCACCGACCTCCGGACTGCTGGGGACCAAGGCTCTTCCCACAGACGTGCGCGTCTGCTTTGGCAACTCACACACCCCAATCCAGCTCCCTCCCACGGAACCTGGAGCAAACCAGGAAGCTGCTGCAACTGGATCCGCAGACTTCCCGGCTCCCCGTGAGGCCCGAGGGACCTCTTCCCTCCGAAGCAGTCTCCCTACCGGCTGATCTTTCAGTTTTATGCGCAGTCCTGGTTGCCAATCTTCCCAGACACCGGAATACAGCTGGGTGATCGCTCTGCTCCTCAGAAAATCGGCCAGATATCCCGCTAGTGGGCCGGAAAGCGATCACGCTTCCTCCTTCTCCGCCGCCATCTTTCCTCCCCCCACAACTAGTATTAAGTACTGACACGAAGGAGCCTTTAAAGTTCAATGTCACTCAAAGTGCAGGTCCTCCAACAGATGAAGTGTTCAAGCTGGTATGTAGGTTGATGCCCAGCTTCCTTCACCAGGAAAGTTTTGCTTGTTTGGCTCTACTACATGATGTGCTTTGTGGTGAAGTTCACTGACAGACTGGCAGAGGCATCAGCAACAGCAAGCAACTGCTGGTCTGTGGACCACACTGGGAGTAGCACTGGGGAAGGTGATAGTGCTGTAAGCATCTCAGTCATCGTGATCATGTTGGTATTCTCTGGGAAACATATTCAGATCCCCTCTTTCACTCTCAAAGGGATTTTTACTACTTCAGCAAAGGTAAACTTGTACATTTGTGCCTGTTCACCTTCATCTTGCAGATTTCAGTGCATTGCCAGTTTTTTAAGAATCTTTAGAGTGCCATCCAAATGCACCAATTATCCTCACTGTCTTGTGTCAGCCACACACCTACTGAGCATATGTATTCATGGAAAATGCTGACACAAGGCGAATCAGGAATGACCCAAGGGCAAATGGGCGTTCAGTATAACAATGACAATATCAGCGGTCTAGTGTGCATCCACTTTACTCTGTCTCAGCTTCCCAAACACAAACGCAGAACTGCACTTTCCTAAGGGCGAAGGAAATGGACTGAAAACACTGGGAAAGAAGCTGTTTGGTGGCTCCATGTTGTGGTACACAGGCGTTGTTGCACCTTGATGAAAAAAACGCTGGAGGCATTTCCTGAAAAGCATCACTCTCTTCATCTGCACAATGAATTCCATTTTTTCATATGTCTCAAATTAAATTCACACTGCCCTTTCTTTCTAGTCACCATTATGTATCAAATAATGGTAACACCCCATCTATCTGAGTAATGGCCCAGAAAACAAAATTTTAATGGCACCAAGAGAACACTTTTTGAATGCTTTCCTCCATCCATAAATAAAAATTTTCTTTTCTTTTGCTCATAATTGGCAATTATATTGAAGCAATCCTGGATTTAATGGAGGGCATCAGAAAAGGGGAAGATAATGCTACCTTTGACTAGCCAGAGCTTCCTGATAATCTTAAAGGAATCATGTTAGCATGATGCCCAGCCACTCTGCCTGCTTTGTCAGCAGCTGGGTCCTACCTCCTCCAAATGTCAGGTGATGCTTGCTTCCCAGCTGCTCAGATTTGTATTTCCTAGTAGGATGCAAGACAGCTAGGACCAAGAGGACCTTTTAAAAACATGAACAGGCACAAGTCTTCAATGTGTGTTTAAGTAATCTTGATTTGATAAATTCAGTTAGTCTCAGAAAGGCAAGAATGGTGCAATATTTGCAAATCAATAAACATAATACATCACATAAAAGGGAAGACAAAAATCACATGATTGTGTCAATAGATGGTGACAAAGCATTTCATACAGGAAAGCACACAATTATGATAAAAAAAACACTCAGTGAGCCCGGCTGGTGTAGCTCAGTGGATTGAGTGCGGGCTGGGAACCAGAGGGTCCCGGTTCGATTCCTAGTCGGGGCACATGCCTGGGTTGCAGGCCAGGTCCCCAGTCAGGGCCATGTGAGAGGCAACCATACATTGCTCTTTCTCCCTCCTTTCTCCTCTCTCTGAAAATAAATAAATAAAATCTTAGAAAAAACCAAACACACACTTATTAAAAAAATAAATAAAAAACACTCAGTGAAGTGGGAGTAGAGGAACCTTACTGCAATATAATAAAGGCCATATAAGGAAAACCTACAATCAATATCATACTCAATGGGAAAAACAAAAAGTTTTCCCACTAAATTGTGCGCAAGGCAAGGGTGTTCTCTTTTACCACTTCTATTCAACTACTATTGGAAGTTCTAGCCACAGCAGTCGGGCAAGAGAAAGAAATAAAAGGCATCAAAATTGGAAAGGAGGAAGGAAAACTCATTGCTGGCAAATGACATGGCAGTTTACATAGAAAACTCCATGGAGTCCACGAAAAAACTATTCAATCTAATAAGTGAATTTTGCAAAACTGCGGGGGACAAAGACAATAGTCAGAAATCAAAGGCATTTTTTACACAAACAATGAACTATCAGAAACAGATATTAGGAAAGTAACCCATTTACTATAGCAAGAAGAAAATATAGTACCTAGGAATAAACCTCACCAAGAAGGTAAAAATCTGTACTCAGAAATCTATACAACACTGAAGAAAGACATTAAAGAAGACACAAATCAAAGGAAGAATATATCGTGTTCATGCATTAGAAGAATTAACAACCTTAAAATGTCTGCATTATCCAGAGCAAGTAAGAGATTCCATGCAAACTTTATTAAAATGCCTTTGACGTATTTCACAGATAGAGAACAAATATTTCAAAAATGCATATGGAACCATTAATGACCTCAAATAGCCTCAGCAATTTTGAGAAAGAGGAACAAAGTAGGAGGGAGCATAATACCTCAGGTCAACCTATGTTACAAAGCCACTGAGGTAAAAAGAGTCTGGCACTGGCATAAAACCAGACACATAGATCAATGGAAGAGAAGAGAGAAACCAGGCATAAAGTCATGTCTCTGTGTTCAGTTAGTATTAGATTAAGGGATCAGGAGCACAAAGTGAAGTACAAATAGCCTCTTCAAAAAATGGTGTTGGGAGATCTGGACAGATACATGCAAAAAAAAAAAATGAAACTAGACCATGAACTTACACCATACACGAAAATAAGCTCGAGATTGATAAAAGACTTAACTATAAGTCATGACAACATAAAAGTTCTAGAGGAGCCCTGGCTGGTGTAGCTCAGTGGATTGAGCGTGGGCTGGGAACCAAAGGGTCCCGGTTCAATTCCCAGTCAGGGTACATGCCTGGGTTGCAGGCTAGGTCCCCAGTGAGGGCCATGTGAGAGGCAACCATACATTGCTGTTTCTCTTCCTCTCTTTCTCCCTCCCTTCCCCTCTCTCTATAAATAAATAAATAAAATATTTTTTAAAAATTTCTAGAGGAGAACATAGACAGAACTATTTCAGATACCCCACACAGTAATATTTTCACTGACACACCCTAGGGCAAGAAATACAAAAGAAAAATAAACAGATAGGACCACATCCAATTAAAAAGCTTCTGTACAGCTAAAGAAAACACCAGCAAAATGAAAAGGGAATACACCATATGGGAAAACATATTGGCCTATGAAACCATAGACAAGAGTTTGATCTCCAAAATATGTAAAGAACTCACACGACTCCACACCAAGAAGACAAACAATCCAATTTAAAAAGGCCCAAAGAGTTTGAACAGGACCTTGTCCAAGGAGGACATGTACAGAGGGCCCTGACACATGTGAAAAGATGCTCAGCATCAATAGCCATCTCAGGGATTCACAGTGAAATAAAAATGAGACACCACTTCACCCTGGTCAGAACGGCCATCGTTAACAAATCAGGAAACAACAAGTGCTGGCAATGATGTGAGTGGAGCACCAATCTGAACTGACCCAAGGCCCACCTTGTGAGATTAGGAACGCAGTCTCCAACTTAGCCTCGTTTTTAGGTATGCACCTTCAGAAGATGAAATTACAGAAAGATCAGTTATTATCCTCCAGCTGCATAAAACCTTCCAGTGTCTTTTGTTAAACTTACAAACTAACCAACTGTCTCATGTTGTTCCTTGTGTTAGGAACCTTCACAGTGGTGAAATATCTCTTCAAATCTTTTGCCCATTTTAAAATCAGGTTTTGTTTTGTTCCCCTTTTGCCATGAGTTGTAGTCTCATATTGATTTTAATGCTTAGAGAAAAGGCACATTGTGTTTGCTTTTGTCCGCAGGGCTGAGAATTTCCTTTCTTTCTTTCTATTTTTCTTTCTTCCTACTTTTCTTTCTTTCTTTCTTTCTTTCTTTCTTTCTTTCTTTCTTTCTTTCTTTCTTTCTTTCTTTCTTTCCTTCTTTCTTTCCTCTTTTTTGTGTGTGGGTGTTAGAACTTACAAGGGGCAAAGATTCTCCAAATACAACCTTAGAATGTGAAATTCAGAAAGCAAGAAATTCTATCTGTGTTTTTTAACATTTTTCGTACCGCTCATGAGTTTTCTCGTGTTTTGAGTGCCATCTGTTAAGGACCACATCACAAGATGATTTAATTAACGTGCAGTTGCCCAAAAACCTGAAGCCTCTGGCATATGTCTTAGAGATTTCTATGCGGTACGAAATGTGTTAAAAACACTCAACCAGTTCTTGACAACTGAAGCAGCAGAGGACAGGATGGTGCAGGGGGAAAAAATCAGAGGTCCCTCAGCCAAAAGCCTAGGCCTGGTCCCATTGCCCCTGGAAAACTTTACATCCCTGCTTGGTACCTGTTAACTGGACCGCAAGGTCAGGAGCTGGGTTGGAGAGCATTTCATTGACCTAGCATATTTTTCTTTTCATTCAATAAATTTACTGTATACCTATTATCTGCCAGACAATGTGCTAGGTGCTGGAAAAGAATAGTAAACAAGGTGAAGCAAAGTCCCTGGCTATTTGGAGTTTAAATTCGTGTAGGGGTGACAGATAACTCATCATTTCACAAGTGACATTGTTTCAGGCAATGCTAAGTGCTACAAATAAAAAAAACACAGGCCCTGGTTTTTTTTTAGATTTATTTTATTTTTATTTTTTTATTTTTAGAGTAAGGGGAAGGGAGGGAGGAAGAAGGAGAGAAACATCAATGTGAGGTTGCTTCTTTTTGGCCCCCACTGGGGACCTGGCCCACAACCCAGACATGTGCCCTGACTGGGAATTAAACCAGCGACCCTTTGGTTCACAGCCTGTGATCAATCCATTGAGCTACACCACCCAGGGCTGGCCTTGTGTTAGTTCTCTACTTTACTAGTCTTGACCCTACCCAGGACTTTGCACACACTGTGTCCAATTTTCCCTAAACATGCACAAGCCCCTCCCACCCAGCATTGAGGGCTCAGCTCTGAGGTCACTGAAAAGCCTTCTCAGGCCTCCATGGCTAATGCTGGCTCATCCTTCCCCAGTCATTGTGCAGCACGTCACCTGCTGTACTCCATGTGGAGCACTCGGGTCTGTCTGAGACAGTGTCCTTCTGTCTCAGTGCTTCATTTAGAAGAGTGTGGTCTCCAAAACCAGTGTTTCTGCTAATATGCTGGTAGGCTAATGATTTTATTTCTACCTTTTCCAAAATGTCCCCTGATCTACACAATGAAGAAAATATTTCTGAGCTATCATTTAGAAGTGTTCTGAAGAATACTTTAATAAGCATTAGGGACTGAACCTACCTGTAGTTATGTATTTATTCATTCAACTATTTATCTGATTTACATCTTGTTAGAAACAATCACATTTATGGACCAGAAATTTCTCTTTCAGTACAGGAACGTAGACAATGCTCTTAAATTCTCTAAATCTCGGTTTTAACGCAGTTGATAATTTCCTGCCTGCATTATTTTTTTCTGAATCTTAAACAATATAATGGAAAGCTGCTGACAAAGTATCAATATAGAAGGACAGCAGGCCTGCTAGAGTGTCACTGTATTAGCATTGGTAGTGTAGTGAATATTTGGAAAAGTTTCCAGCAAACTGCTTCAGTGTGCTCTTACCTGAGGCATAATTTGTGACTGGAGAAAATAGCAACATCACCACACTGTTAAGTCAGACTCTCAATGGTGTGTCACAACAAAGAATAGTGCAAAGTGCAATGTAAACAGAAAACATTCCAGTCTATACTTCAGCCCCATTGAGCAAAGAAAACACACAGACACCAAACTACCACTCCCTCCAGCCTCCTCCAGTGCAGTCCCACTACACTGCAGCACTGAGGGTAGCAGGGCCCTGCACAGATGCTGGCAGTAGGCAGCATCACTGAGGAGCTGGCCAATGGACAAATAGCATGAGACAGAGGTCAGAGCTAAAGGGAACTTGGTCTCTGATATATGAACATTGGCCCAGAGAAGTGATTTTGAGAGGATAAAGGTACAAGAAATAATAAGAGTGGGGAATAAAATCCAGTCTAAGAAAGGGGGGAAATGAAATTTAAGATGAAAAAAGACAGGGCAGTTGCAAGGGAAAATGAAGTACAAGAGAGGAACAGTAAAATTTGAGATTTGAAATATAAAAATAGTGAACATCTAGGAATAAAATTGAAGAAGCACAACCACCACCACCATATCCACAATAAATGAAGAAAGGTTAATGAAGGTGGAGAGAGAATAAGAGTATCATAATCAATGAAAAAAAGAATGGGATGAGTCTTGTCATGAAAAATGGTTTTGAGGGGCTGGAGCGGGGAGAAATAGTAAGAGTGTGGAATAGAAATATGTCACAGAAAGGGAAAAAATAAAATTTAAAACAAAATAAGAATTGGAAGGAAGAAGGTAGAGTGGAATCAGAGAAGGGAAGGGTAAGATATGAGCTCAGAAATTAAAGTAAAAGCACAGTGAACCAATAGGAACAAACTTGAAGAAAAATTAAAAAGTTAAAAAGCTACGAAGGAGAAAAAAAAATAATGCGAATAATGAAGAAGATCATGGTGGAATTTGCCTCAGCAGAGTCAAGTGTTTGCCACTGTCTTCTCTTTCTGGATCCACCCCTGGTGATGTCCGATGGTGTCCTAGTCCTGCCACAGGCAGCCTGTTGGAGAATACAAGGGATTCACAGCCTGTGGCTGCCGCATTCAGGCTTGGCTGGTTCCCACTGTTCTGCCCTGCCAGCTTTGCAATGCCCGGGAGTGGTTCATCTAGTGCCTGTGAGCACTATCAGTACCACTTCCAACTGCCTCCAGAGGAGGCCTCTGATGCAATTGGGAATTCCTGGATCACTTCTGGGGAGTACTGTTCAGTCTTCAGGGAAGATGGCTGGAGTGTTTTTCTGACACCTGCCCCCTCCCCCAACCCACCACAGGTCTAGGTCTGTCCCAGGCTATTTCTAATAATGTATAGTTTCTGGTGAATTAGCTGTTCTTTTCCTGTGAGGAGCCAATCTGTATAAAAGGGCCAGCTCTTTCCTACTTGGCACTGATGGAAGCTCTGTCTAAGAGCTGAGACTGGGTGGGGCCCTGACCACCCCTTGTTGTGCCTGTCTCTAATCTCTCTGCTCTGCTAGTTTCAGTGGATCAGGACCCGAGGAACCACAGTAGCTCATAGTGTCTAACAGAAGTTCAGAAGGGCCCTTTCAGAACTTCTTATTTCCTCTGTGGATATTGCTAAGCAGAGGTTCCTGAGACTAGCCTCACCGATCTGCAGAGCAGGTAATCCCACAGATGGGAGTTAAGCACACCTGAAGGTGAGGGGACCTTCCTGGATGCAATGAATCTCTGGATTTCAGTTCCTGGCCATCCCGTCCCCAGCCTGCTTCTCTTTCAGGAGACTCAGGCCTGAACTGTCCACTCTGTGCACTCACCAGCCATGCTGGGTCAGGTCCCACAGTTCCTTCACTGAGACACTTTCTGTCCTTCTGGTGCAGCTGAACTCAGTGGGAGCAAACTGCACTTTCTCTCTGGTTTGTTTGGTGGCAGAATTGCTGTGTGCACACATGCAATCCTAGGGTCCCTGGCAAGTCTTGCCTCATTTCCTCTTTTAAAAGAGTCTCTATGTACACCCTCACCCCTGCAGCACTTGGGCAGGTTCTTTGTGTATTCCACCTCTCCAAAAAGCACAAAATTTCTCTTGGTCAGGGCTGTCAACAGCCTGCCAGTGACTCTGACAGTTTCAGGAGGTAGAGTTTCTCTCTAGAACTCTCCTGGTTGGCGCTGCAGCTATGCATGTGCTGTTCACTGTGTGTGTGTGCCCTAAGTCTTCCAGACATTGTTTATCTTTCCAAGTGTCTCTCAGTTAGGGTTGGTGGTTTCCCTGTGTGGGACCAGAGTCCTGCTCTGGGAGGGGAGGGAGCCACTAAGCTGCATTTTCTGTCTGTTCTGTCCTGTGCTTCAGGTGCCTGGCACAGAGCATTTCCCTTCAACTTACAAAAATCTCTTACTGGTGGTGCAAAGCATCCTCTGTACCCCTTGGCTTCAAAAATTTATATCAGCTGAGATTCCATGATTGTTCAGGTCAGTTGTCAGAAGATCAGCTGAAAATCCATGCTGGGGGCACAGGCAAGTGGGCTCAGCTTGCACCTACTCAGCCACCATCTTCTGAATCCCTCGATTATTCTATATATTTTTTAAGATTTTATTTATTTATTTTCAGAGAGAGGAGAAGGGAGAGAGAAAGAGCAATGTATGGTTGCCTCTCACATGGCCCTCATTGGGGACCTGGCCTGCAACCCAGGCATGTGCCCCGACTGGGAATCGAACCGGGACCCTCTGATTCCCAGCCCGCGCTCAATCCACTGAGCTACACCAGCCGGGCAAGTATTCTATATTTTAATTGTAATTTTGATGTGGTTGTGTGAGAAAGTGAGCCATCTTTACCTATGCTGCCATCTTGACTAGTAGTATCCATGATTGTGCAACAATAAACCCTGTTATTTATTAAACAAATAAATGTATAATTTCTGATCATGGTAAATGCTAAAGAGAAAACAGTGTGATAGAATGAAGAACAATGATAGAATGAAGAACAGTGTGATAGAATGAAGAATAGAAGAAGCTACCCGTGTTATTCTTGAGAGCAGTTACTGAAGGGCTCTCTCCATACAAGATCACACAGAAATTGTTTGAATCCCTATAGAAGTTCATACAGAGCTCCTCCAGCTGAAGGTGAGGCCTGGGGTCTGGAGCCTATGGCCTGGGCCAGTGGAAGTTGGCTTGGGAGGGAAGGTCAATGGTCTCTCTTACAGGCCTTAAGCATAGGGCCAGTTTGGAAACACACACACACAATTTCATGTGACAGAAAGGTCTTGAATTAGTCGTGGGATCCCTCAAACAGAGAGGGATAAGATCCTGTAGTGACCTAATTATGAAATGACAAGTTTGATTTTATTTTAATTAGAGTTGGCAACTTTTGAAAGGTTTTAAGAACACAATGCCAATTTGTATGGCATTGCCAAATTGAAGTCATATGATTTTATTTCAAAAGACCAATTTTAGGCCTGGCTGGTGTAGCTCAGTGGATTGAGCGTGGGCTGCAAACCAAAGGGTCGCCGGTTCGATTCCCAGTCAGGGCACATGCCTGGGTTACAGGCCAGGCCCCCAGTGGGGGCCATGTGAGAGGAAACCACACATTGATGTTTCTCTCCCTTTCTTTCTCCTTCCCTTTCCCCCTCTTTGAAAATAAAGAAATAAAATCCTTAAAAAAAAACCAAAAAACAAAAGACCAATTTTAATGTTTAGGAATAAAGGGAATCATGTATACATCTCACTGTCAAAATTAGATGAGAAATGAAATGTTTATACACTCCCATATTATCTCCCACAAGATACTTAAAATCACAGTGGAAAAAATAGTAATTTAAAATTAAGAAACCTGGTAGACACCACCACTTTACACAGGTGATCAAAGTTAAGCTCATCGGTAAAGGGTCAGGTTTCCTGATCCTCCCATGATGCACTGTGGACAACAGCATTGTATTCCTGCCAAAAATGGATATTCAGAACCTAATCATAAAGACATCAGACAAAGCCAAATGGAGGGACATTTCACAGAAGAACTGACTGGCCTGTGCTCTTTAAAAATGTTAAGATCATCAAAGGATGAGAAAAGGCTTCCAGACTGAAGGAGACCAGAGACACATATCTGAATTCAACTTGTGTTCCAGAAACAGAATTACTTGATTTTTTTGCTATGAAGAATATTATTGAGACAATTGATGAGACTTGAATGTCTGTCAATTAGGAAGTCTGAAGACTAGAAAGGAATGATGGAAAGAAAAGAAAGTAGAGAGAAGGGAGGGAGAGAAAGTAGAGAGAAGGGAGGGAGAAGGAGATCATTACACACCAGGAGGATAATACTAGTTTGGGAATTTTCTCAAAAGGATGGTGTTGCTGAGATTAAAGCTCTATTTGGTCCTTAGTTTCCTTCTCTCTTTCATGGTGATTATCACATCAAATCCGAGTTAATTATAATTTCTTTGTTTATAAATATATATTGAATCAGATAATGGATGTCAACACACTTAAAAGCAAAAACAACAACAAAAAACACTGAGCCCTTTTTGATGTGGCTCGCTTGGGCACTGTCCTGCAAAGGGAAAGATCGCTGGTTTGATCCACAGTCAGGGCACATGCCTGGGTTGCAGGTTTGGTCCCCTTTGAGGCACATATAAGAGGCAACCACTTAGGTTTTTTCCAGCACTTGGCTATTGTGAAATGTGCTGCTATGAACATTGGAGTGCAAAGGTTCTCTTGAATCGACAAAAGCAGAAAGCAATCAAAACATAACCATAGACATTGAAATTAAGAACAGTCTAACAATAGCCAGGGGGGGATGGGGGAGGGGACAATGGGGAGAAGGGTTTTCAGGAATCACTGTAGGGGACACATGGGCAGAACTAAGTGGGAGAAGGGAGGCTGGGGGGGGAGGTGGGGCTGGAGGGGAAGTGAGGAGGGGAGGGGAGAGGATGCAAATAACTGTAATTGAACAA
>PVJI01031174.1:0-13397 GCA_004026765.1 Micronycteris hirsuta
TTTGTAGATGGGCACTTAGGTTGTTTCCAGCACTTGGCTATTGTGAATTGTGCTGCTATGAACATTGGAGTGCATAGGTTCTTTTGAATTGGCTTTTCAGGATTCTTAGGGTATAATCCCAGTAGTGGAATTGCTGGGTCAAAAGGCAGTTCCATTTTAATTTTTCTGAGGAAGTTCCATACTGTTTTCCACAATGGCTGCAGCAGTCTGCATTCCCACCAACAGTGCAGTAGAGTTCCCTTTTCTCCACATCCCCTCGCGTTTTTCAATGCCACAATATCTTTGTTGATATTTTGTTTGGAAGATCTATCCATTGTTGACTGTGGGGTGTCAAATCCCCTAGTATAAGTGTGTTGCTGTCCCTATATTTCTTGAAGTTCTCCAAAATGTTCCTTATGTATTTGGGTGCTCCTATGTTTGTTGCATATATGTTTATAATATTTATGTCCTTTTGTTGGATTCTTCCCTTGAGTATTATGAAGTGTCCCTCTTGGTCTCTTTTTACGGACTTTGTTTTGAAGTCTATTTTTTCACATATAAGTATTGCTACTCTATTTTTTCATGTGCATTTGCATGGCCTATTTTTTTCCAGTCTTTGTTTTCAGTCTGTGAAGATCTTTTGTTCTGAGGCGGGTCGCTTGTATGCAGCAAATGTGTGGCTCATGTTTTCTTATCCATTCAGCTACCCTAAGTGTTTTGATTGGAGTATTTAATCCAGTTATATTGAACCTTATTATTGATAGGAAATTATTCATTGCCATTTTACTCCCTTTGTACCTTTGTTCCTTTCTCTCTCACTGTTTTTCTTCCTCTTCTTAAAGCAGTCCCTTTAGCATATCTTGAAGAGCTGGTTTGGTGGAGATGTATTCTTTGGCCTTATTTTGTCCCAGAAGCTCCTTATTTTACCTTCCATTTTGATTGAGAGCCTTGTTGGATAGAGTAGTCTTGATTGCAGGCTTTTGTTTTTCATTACTTGGAATATTTCTTGCCATTCTTTTCTGGTTTGTAGCATTTCCATTGAGAAGTCAGCTGCTAGTCTTTTTGGGCCTCTCCTGTATGTTACTTCCTGTTTCTACCTTGCTGCCTTTAAGATTCTCTCTTTGTTTTTAAATTTTGTGATTTTAATTATGATGTGTCTTTCAGTAGGTCTCTTTGGGTTCCTCTTGATTTGGTCCCTCTCTGCTTCCTGGATTCATGTGGCTTTTTCTCTTATCAAATTAGGGAAGGTTATCATCATTACTTTTTCAAGCAGGTTTTCTATCCCTTGGTCCACTTCTTCTCTTTCTGGTATCCCTATTGTATGGATATTATTCCATTTCATGTTGCCCTGAATTTCCCTTATTTTTTTTTCAGATTTTTTTTCTTTTTCTTGCTCTTTTTGGGAGGTTTTTTCTACTTTGTCCTCTAGCTCACTGATTTGATCCTCTGCTTCATTGAGCCTGTTTCTAATATTTCTACTGTGTTCTTTAATTCAGAAATTGTATTCTTCATTTTTTCTTGGCCCTTATTGGTTGTTTCTATATCCTTTCTTATGCTGATATATTTTTCAGCAAGTTCCCTATATATTTTTTAATTTGCCCTGAGTTCATTGTGCTTCCTTATAACCATTGTTTTGAATTCAATATCTGATAGCTGACTTGCCTCTATTTCATTTAGCATTCTTTCTGAGGATTCCTACTTTCCTTTCAATTCGGAATTGTTTATTTGTCTTCCAATTGTTTGTGGGACTCTTCTTGTTTGCTTCTGTTTCTTAAATTGATCTGTTTTGTTTTTCCGACTTTGTGGTGTAAACTTCTATGGAGGGAGGCCTGTGAGATTCAGTGGTGTAATCTCCTTGTTCACCTGAACTTAACGCTCTTGCGATGCCCTTTATGTCTTTTATGCTGGATCTCTGGATGTAATTGGGTTTTTATTGTTGTTGGGTCATTCTTTTGTGGATTCTTCTCTGCTGCTGGTTGACTGAGACTCACCCGCTCACCACGTCTTGGGTGCTATTGTGCAGTTGCTGTCTGAAAAACAACAAAGAGCCCAAGAAACAAACCCACACCTGAAAATATAACCCCCACACACAACCCCACTATCAACAGCAACTGAACCACTATTAATAAGGGTGTAATGAAATTAAGACTCTTATAAGAAGAGAGAGTGGATATGAAATGACCTACTGAAAGAGAAATAACTTTGAGAGGTTAGAGGGTGGAGCATTAATAAGAGTTGGGAGTTGGAGCAACAAGAAGGTAAGGTAAAGTTTACTTCATGCATAAAGAAAGGGAATGATGAATGTGGAATGTAGTATGAGAAAGGAAGCATATAAGATTAGGTTTAAACAGAAATTAAAATAGTATAAAATAAAATAAAGTGGGAGAGAGAAAGAGAAGGAAGGAAAAAATTAAATAATTAATAAAAATATACGAGCCAAACTGAAGAAAAAGATTCAAGGACAAATGAGCTAAAATTAATAGAGATGATATGGGAATAAGAGGGAAAAAAGAAACAAAGAAAATCTATGAAATGGTTAGAGAAATGGGAAGTGACTTTGTAATAATGGATAGAGGGGAAAAACTAAGAGTGAGGAACAAAAAACCAGACAAAGTGAGGGAAAAATTATAATTTTGTCTGTAAAGGAAAATTTAAAGAAGAGAATAAAGAAAAATAAAAGGCCAGGATGAAAGAGAAGTAGAAGAAAGACAGAAAAGAAAAAGACAAAAAACAGGTTATGTCAGAAGAATGAAAATTTGAGTTGAAAAAAAAAAAGAATAGGAAAGGGGTCCAGTAAAATTTGTTATTTGAACTACAGAATTAGTGAAGCTCTAGAGATAACCTTGAAAAAACAATGCAACAACAACTACCATACCTACAACCAACTAGTAAAGTTTGTTAAAGGTGTAGATAGAACAAGGGTATTTTAAGAACTGGGCAAAAGGTTGTGAAATCACCCTTGACAAGAGAATTCATTTTGAGCGTCTGGACAGGGGAGAAATATTAAGAGTGTGGAATGGAAACAAGCTGTAGCTATAGGGAAAACCAAATTTGAATTGAAAATGTTGCAAGGAAAGAGGAAAGTAAAATGGGCTAAGAGAAGGGAAGGGCAAAATATGTGAATTGAAATACACTATAGTATGAAATCTAGTGACTTATTATGTACAAACTCACTGGGCAAGAAAGGAGTGTTATAAAGCTATGCAGGAAAGAAAATATAGCAAATCATGAAGACCACAGTGGCTTTCGTCTTGGTAGCCTCTTGAACTTACCACTGTTTTTTTCTTTCTGCATCTGCCTCTGGTGATGTCAGATGTTGACCCCATCTGACCTTAGGCCTGTTTGATACTTCCAGTGATCTGCTGTCACTGGCTGGCTCTTTGAAATGTTTATCTGGTCACTCTGCACTTAGCAGTCAGGTTTAAGCACCATAGCATGGGGCCGAATCCCTCCTGGGCTGGGAGTTATAGTTTCCCCTCAGGCTGTTGCTGCTTGTAGGGGAGAGTTCTGCCTGAGTAGGATTTTTGCTGCCTATGGGGGTTGGCTCAGCACTGGGTCCTGGTGGGTACTTTCTCAGTTCTCTCCCCAGTGCCTCCACCGTGAGTCTGTCTTCAAGTCTCTCTAGTCCACTCTGCCCCCCCACCCCCCGCCCGCCCTTTTCCAATGATCTACTGTCTCTGGCTATCTCCTTTGGTTGTTCATCTGGTCTCTAGGACTCAGAAATCAGGCTGAAGCACCAAAGGGCCAGGGCAGAGACCCTCCTGTGGTAGGGGCTTTTTCTCCCCAATAGGCTATTGTGCTGGGAGGGGAGGGGTCTGCCTGACACAAAGGCTGTTGCTGGTTTGGGGGATGATTCGGCACTGGAATCCCAGTGGCTATTCTCTCAGTTTTCTCCCCAAGGCTTTTGTCCCCAGTCTCTCCTCAGGCGTCTCCAGACCACTCTTCCCCCACCTTTGCTGGAGCCCTGGGCAAGTGGCTGCAAATGACAATCTTTGTATTGGCCCCTTAATCAGCTTTTGTGTCTCCAACTGTCTGTCTCTGGCAGAGAACAAATGTTCCACTTTTCTCCGCTGGTTGTTAACTGTGTACTTTTTGGGCTCTTGTGTTCTAGGCTGGGAATCCTGGCTTAGGGCTTATACCCAAATCTTCTCTGGGGGATCCAACCAACTGCTTAATTATCCTACTGTTGCTGCTTCCTGGGGTGCCCAGCCAGCCCTCTCGAGTCTCCACTGCGTTTCTTACCAAACAAACAAGTTGTGCCAATGCTGGTTCTGTATGTTCGAAGTTATATGCTTCTCTCTGGCTATTGCTTGCTCAGTTGTTTGCTTCAGGTGGTTTCTCCACAATTGAGTTGTAATTCCAGATTAGTCCTGGGAGGAAGCCAGTGTGACTTTCATTCACTGCTCCACCATCTTCCTTCTCCCCTCTGTCCACAGTGGTTCTCTTAGCAGTGGCTTATAAAGTAATGACCCCCTTAGTTACAATTTGATATCTTATAATCTTGGATATTTTAACCAGGAATTGACAAAGAAAACAAGTGAGTGAACATATTCAAAATGAAGACCTTTCTCTTAGCTAAGAGAAACAATGATAAACACATATCATGTATTTAGAAAGTTCATGAAATTTGTAATCTTGGATCAAACTTAAAATTATTTGAAACTGAATAAACATTTTTTTATATAATATAAAAAACTAAACTTTAGAAATTTTTAAATATATTGTTTTGGGGTATGACTGAAGTTCATTAAATACAAGAATTTTCCTTATACATTTACCATTCCATGTGAAGAACAGAAATTGTTCTGTAATTGATATATTAGTAATTTTCATGAAAGTATAAAATTATAAAGTTTCTCTCATTTTTCTATAATAATTACTTAGTAATCCCATATTGGATATTGTTTATAAATATGATAACCAAAACACCTTTAAATTGTGGTATTTTGTAATTTAAAACAAGTACAACCATATACTTTGTCTTGCTTTGAATTGAATTTGATTCAAATATTACTTAACATTTACAGTGGGATCTGGTTATTGACACACATATTTCTTTATTTTTGAAGGAATTAATAGATAATAATTGGTGAAGGAGATGCAAAGTTTTAAATCTAAAATGAATTCAGTGACACAAGCATTTATGGTGAATAATTTGTTGGGAGTGTGGATTACACCGGCATGGAAACATGGAACAGACTGAAAGTGACAAGAGGGGATTGGGGAAGGGGATAATTATGGAAAGAAGGGAAAGGGACTAGAAAAAGAATATGTACGAATGACCCATAGACATGGACAACAGTGTGGAAATTGACTGTGGGAGTGGGGGGAGGGACGGGATGGGCAGAGGAGGGCAAAGGGAAAAATTAGGACAACTGTAATAGTATAACAATTTAAAAAAAGATATTTTCTTGTGTAAATGAGATTTATATTTTTAATAGTTTGTAATTTTGACCACGTGCATATACCATATTTTGCCATGTATAATGAGCATGCATGTTTTTGGCCCAAACTTTCAAGAAAAAATCTTTCATTTTAATTTTTTAATTTATTTATTTATGTTTAGATACTGTTTTTTGCATTTTAAATAAATTTTAGCATTTATTTTTGACTATATGGATGTTGTTATTGCTTTTGAGTTACACTTTTAATGCATAAGCATAAAGAAAAGAATTAAAAACATTTATGTAGACATGGAATTAGTACTACCCATGTATAATGCACATCCTTATTTTTTCCCTCAGAAATTAGGCAAAAAAGTGCCATTAGACACGGAAAAATATGGGTAATATAAATACCTAATAAATAGTAAAAATAAAAGAAAATATACATGGTAAGAATAACAAAACACATTCCATCAGTAATTAGTTACAAACTTTTATTGTATATGTCCCATTTCATCCTGTATCTACTAAGTAATTTTCCAGACACCTTTGGAAAGTTAGAAGGCCCTCCATATTTTTCAGATTCATCATGGTGTGTTTCTTGAAAGGTTTTGATACCTAAGATTTTGACTTCTGAAATCACAGAAATCAACTTTAAATATAAATTCCTAATGTCAAAGAATAATGAAGTGAACTATACACATGGCTGTGGAAGCTCAGGTAAAACAACAACAAATGTTTCAGTAAGCAAATACTTTGGTTGACAAAAATAAGACACTTTTGTAGAATAAAAGATTAGTTATACTCAATAATCAATCATTAAAATAGCATGTTAGGTAGCTTTTAAATACTCTTTTTAGTTATCTATTTGTATAATTAATTTGAAAATTATATTTAGTTGCTACTTAAAATATGAAAGATATAAAGAACTTTTTAATGATACTTTTTTTGTGTCTTAGAGATCAAATTTTTTGACATATGATTGACTGAAGGATGTCATCTGGAAAGGATTGATATGTTGGCCAAAGGTGTATTGATTTTTATCTAAAAGGCAGCAAGAGAACACATTTTCAGGGTCAAATAAAAAATGTTGTGTCCGACTTTTTTCACACATTGACTGTAGAAGCTCTAGCTACTTGGATTTCTAAGCACTATTTTTTTTGCAGCTCCTATGTAGTCACCGACATTCAGATCATAATAACAGTTTATATCAATTGTTAAGACAAAGATCATTTTGTTTGTGTCAGTAATATCCCCAATAAAGTACACACAGGTATTGTACCTGTGCATTTTTCTAGCAGAAGCTATCATTTCATTTTCTTTTAAAAATATTTTATTTATTTTCAGACAGAAGGGAAGGGAGGGAGAAAGAAAGGGAGAGAAACAGCAATGTGTGGTCCCCACTGGGGACCTGGCCTGCAACCTAGGCATGGGCCCTGATTGGGGATCTAACGAGCAACCCTTTGGTTCACAGCCCGTGCTCAATCCACTGAGCCACATCAGCCAAGGTGTCATTTTTTAAATGATCAGTGATTTTAATATAACTAAAGAGTGAGTTTATTTTGGCACAAATAAGTGTTTAGGAACAGATATTGAAATTTGGATGATCCAGGATGTGGGGATCTCGTATTTATCCAACAATTAAAGAACTATAGTGATCAAGTATGGGTAAGATATAAAGTTGCTCAATTAAGTGAGAAAAGGGGGAAATAAGGTATGACTTAATGAACATAAAAATTTAATTTCTCTTTCAAATATCACCCATGCACGTCTTAAGGAAAAACTATTAAATCTAAGTAAGTACACACACTTCACATGTATTTGACTTTGGGATAGTTTTGAAAAATAAGTGATTGTCTCATAACTAAGAAGCTGTTAAAAAAATTTATAGGTACAATTTTCTACCATATTTTAAAAATAACGTATATTTCGCTTTATTATTTTCTGAGATAAATTTGCGGTCAGTTGCTGCTTGTTGGTTAATAATATTTCAAATACGTTTTAAAGATAACTTGGAGAAACTAACATATACTAATTATTTTCAACACAGGAATTCTCTATTTGAAATTATCATATCACTTACATAACAATTAACATAATGCAGGTTTTTAGATAGTGACAAAAATCAAATAACATTATTCATTATTTTTATTCCTGTGTTAAAGTTAAAAATTAAGTAATTTTTTTAAAGACAGAATAAAGTGAATAACCATCTTGACGCTGAAAGCTATTCAGAGAAAATTTCAAGCTGGTCTGATATTTAATTCAAGTCTCACTTCCCAAGGTTAGCTCACATTAGGGTTCCCAAAATTTAATTGAATGTTTTGCCCTTCAGTTTTGTTCTATATCTATGCCAAATAGAACTCGGAATACAGAAACCTTTACAATAGTTTCTATTAAAATATTTTTGGCTGAGATTAAATAAGAAACTTGGAACTTTGATGTATAGCTTGAACATTTGAATTTTTCATTGCAGTTTTTAATCAAAAGAACTTTGAATAAATTCTAATTCATTTTGGCATTCTTTTCAAACTTTGTTTCTGCAAAGAAGTGTGTCCTTATTTCTGTTATCCACCCTTATGAAGCCATCCTTGACTTTTATTGAGGGGTAAAAGGGAAAGCTAGAAATTTAGAGACACTCAATATTCTTTATTATGAGCTTATCAATAAATAACTTGAACATCTTGTGGAAGCTAACATGGGATTTTTATTATCATGGTTACATTAGACAATGTTTTCTCCTTTGTTGTGAAACAGAAAGACCAGATGGTTCCACGTTTACTTTTAAAAGAATTTCAGGCTATAATAAATCTCATGCTATTTCACTGAAGCTGATACTTGTTATTACTCAGGGAGCAGACATTTTCACTGCTGCAGCCTTCATCAGTCAATCTAATTAATACCTTGTAATTCCCTATATAATGTTACAAGACCTTTGGACTTTAAGATGTTCCAACTCTTAGTAATAATAAGATTGTAGAAATTACTCAATACTCAAACACATTTAAGTGTAAGAAGACACCTCTTTTTCCATCATTTCAATAAAGATCCACATAAGTATGAGATACAACTGGAACAATTACACCTTGAAAAAAAAAAAAAACATGATTCTGCTAGAATTCATTACACAATTCTGATTTATCTCATGTGTTATTCAGCTGCATGTATTCATATTGGGATGACCTCATTAATTACAGTGACAGAATAATGGATAGGGTTGTTTTACATTAACTTTCATGGCTTTGGGAAAGCTAACGTGTCATTTTTGATTCTTTAACACTGAGTGTTAGATAACATGAGGATTAAAAGCTGAGTGCTAGTAAAATTGTCACCATTTTATATCTAAATCCTTTCAATCTGAAAAAGAAAATGTTAGGACCTACAACATTTTGTACAGTAATCTACTTGAAATGATGAAATCGCTGAATTTGAGCATTTCTCCTCATGTGTCAAGAAGCAGCACATGTCTATTTAAGCTTTTGAATAGAAGTGACCCTCCATTTCTGCTGTTGAAAAAATTAATTTTCTCAGCAGATATAAAGGATTATTTCCAAATGCAGATATGCAGCAGGCTAACATGTTTAACCATATTAGAAACTGTTATGTTCTAAAGCTACATAAACTGTAACTATATAATTATAATAATGATAGCCTTATCTATTGTTTCTGTAAAATGTTTGCATATGTGCAAGTAGATACAATGTTTAAACAATTAGGTGACAGATGCAAAATACTTGTTTTTATTTTTATTGAAATATATTTATATGTTTTCCATAATTTTGAATTAAAAAAACTTTCACGGTCATTTTCTTTCCATGTTCAAGTTAAAATTACTTGAAACTGATTAAGTTAGCCTCATGAACATAAGTGCACAATATAAGATAGTTATTATATTAATTCATTGTTAATGGCCCCAGTATTTATTCATTTATTTTATTAAACAAATGGTTATTTTGTACCTATAATATCCCAGACTTAATAAATGCTTATTGACATCTAAAATTTGAGGAAAGAAACACATATGTTCACACACACATTTGTGTATGTGTATTTATAGTTACCATTTCTGTTTTTCCAAATGTAGCTTATGTTCCATAATTAATATTACCTTTTTTTAACAAAATATTCTTCAAAGGCATCAGTTTCTAAGAGTTAATATTATCCTCCATTGCTCCCTAGAACTCTCTCATTGTGGTATCTGACTCTCTTCAGATAACAAGTTTCTAAAATATTGACCAAAATGCAATCATTCACGAAAAGACAGGTCAGGTTAAAAATCACCATGTACCCTCTCTTCGGACTCATAATTCCTTTTATCCCTTTATAAAACTTCATGTAAAACGCTATCATTCAGGGAACTACTATGGGAAGATGAAACATTATGATGGAGATTAATCCTCAAATTTTTGATCCTGAGTAAATTGTAAAAATTTTGCTGTTCACACTGTTGGGAAGAACAGTTAGGAATAGGTGATATTAATCCACATAACAAGGATGAGGGACTGCAGTGCAGCAATAGAAATAACAGTGTTTCTTTGGATAAATTCCCATAAGTGGAATCCTGGTCATAAGACAGTTCCATCTTTAATTTTTTTGAGGTCCATACTGCTTTCCACAGTGGCTGCAGCAATCTACACTCTTACCAACAGTGCAGAAAGGTTCCCCTTTCTCCACATCCTCAGCAGCACCTATTGTTCTAAGAAACCCAAAACACTAATTCAAAAGAACCTAAACATACCCATGTTTATTGCAGTGATGTTTACAGTCACCAAGATCTGGAAGCAGCCCAAGTGTCATAAAACAACTATGGGGCATTTACACAAAGGAATACTACTCAGCCATAAAAAAGAAGAGAGATTTACCCTTTGCAAAAGCATAGATGGACCTGAAGAACATTGTGCTAAGTAAGCCAGTCAGAGAACAACAAATACCATAGGATTTCACTCATGTGGAATCTAATGAACAAAGTGAACTAACAAGCAAGAGAGAGACAGACTCATAGATAGAGAGCAGGATAACAGCTATATGGGGTATGTGAGAGGTTGGAGGGATGGAGCAAAAAGGAAAAGTACTTATGGACATGAACAACAGTGTGATGATCTGGGGGAAAGTTTCTATAAGGGGGGTAAATGGTAATAGGAAAAATGCAATAAAAAAAGAAATAATAGTGGGGTCCTATTAACTATTAAAAAACATAAATAGGAAAGAAAAACTGCCACTGACCACATTTTTTAAAGTCTTCCTGCCCTCCTTTTTTTCAGCAGAGTTGAGTCAGAGTCCGTTAGTTCTGCCTCTCTCCCCTACTGCAGTAGCCTTGAATAAAGTCTTAGCTGTTTGTCTTTGTCTAGTCCAATTCCAGGTCTGACCGGCCATTGTACGGATTCTTCCACTCAAGGAGAGTTACCTGGAGTTGGGCTTGTGTTTCCTGGAGTTTGTGTATGTGAGACTTGGACTTATGAATTTTCCTGGATGATGTGGTTAGAGGAGGTTACTGGGGACAGAAACCACAGCTACTAAGGAACAGTTTTGTGAGTTAAAGCATGGAGACTCACCCAAACAGAACTTGTCATCTCTTATCCAAATTCCCTGGAAATTTTTGTGGCCAGTATTCTTTGAAGTCTGGAGCCTGTTATAGCACCAATTGCAAAGTACAGAATAAATGATATAACTTGACATAACAATAATTCCCCTTCAATACTTATATCCTAGTCTTGTTTGTATGTTTACTCTTTTGCATGCACAACTTGGTCTATCTTAGATATGGCAAGAGGCATGAACTTTCTGGACTACTGGTTTGTCTCTATACACCAACTTTCTTGGGCAATGTTAATGTTTATCAGTACAAGCCTATGAAACTCAATACCTTCTATCAACATGATGGCATAATGGGGTTTTAGAAATAAGGATGAGCTTTCCTGTGTTAGGTCATATATTTGTAATTTGTTCAATAGCAAATTACTGCAAATGGAGAAACTTAAAACAACACATGTTTATCTCATAGTTACTGTAATTAAGAACCCAGAAGTGCCATAGCTGGTCTGCATCTTCAGGGTATGTGTAAAGATTAAATGAGGGTTGAGGAGGGCTGGATCTCATCTGAAGGCTAGAGCCAGGAAGAATGGTTGTGAACAAGAATGCAGTTCTTCAAGGGCCATTATAATGAGGTCTAGTAGGGTAGTTTCTAGTAAGTTATTGGATGAGGACACCTGCAGTTCCTTGCCATGTGATCCTCACAACATCGTGACTTGCTACATCAATGACAACAAGCAAGAGAGTACCTTCAGGTTTAAAAGTCTCAGAGTACTGACAATGTTTCTTAAAATACTTTATTTTATTTTTAATAATTACTTTATTGTTGTTCAATTACAGTTATTTGCAACGTCTCCCCTCCCCTCCTCCCTTCCCCTCCAACCCTACCTCCCTCCCGAGCCTCCCTCCTCCCCCTTGGTTCTGTCCATGTGTCCTCTATAGTGGTTCCTGAAAATCCTTCTCCCCATTGTCCCCTCCCACCTCCCCCCTGGCTATTGTTAGACTGTTCTTAATTTCAATGTCTCTAGTTATGTTTTGCTTGCTTTCTGCTTTTGTTGATTATGATCCAGTTAAAGGTGAAATCATATGGTATTTGTCCCTCACCGCCTGGCTTACTTCACTTAGCATAATGCTCTCCAGTTCCATCCATGCTGTTGCAAAGGGTATAAGCTCCTTCTTTCTCTCTACTGCGTAGAATTCCATTGTGTAGATGTACCATAGTTTCTTTATCCATTAGTTTGTAGATGGGCACTTACGTTGTTTCCAGCACTTGGCTATTGTGAATTGTGCTGCTATGAACATTGGAGTGCATAGGTTCTTTTGAATTGGCTTTTCAGGATTCTTAGGGTATAATCCCAGTAGTGGAATTGCTGGGTCGAAAGGCAGTTCCATTTTCATTTTTCTGAGGAAGTTCCATACTGTTTTCCACAGTGGCTGCACCAGTCTGCATTCCCACCAACAGTGCAGTAGGGTTCCCTTTTCTCCATGTCCCCTCCAACAGTTATCTGTTGCTTTGTTGATGATGGCCATTCTGACTGGTGTGAGGTGGTATCACATTGTGGATTTAATTTGCATCTCTCTGATGGCTAATGATGTTGAGCATCTTTTCATATGATTCTGGGACCTCTGTATGTCCTTTTTCGGAAAGTGTCTGTTCATGTCTTTTGCCCATTTTTTAATTGGGTTTTTTGTCTTCCAGGAGTGGAGTCGTATGAGTTCTTTATATATTTTGGAGATCAGACCCTTGTCTGAGGTATCATTGGCAAATATGTTTTCCCATATGGTTGGATCTCTTTTTATTTTAATACTATTTTCTTTAGCCCCACAGAAGCTCTTTATTTTGATAAGGTCCCATTTGTTTATTCTTTCCTTTATGTCCCTAGCTCTAGGAGACATATCATTGAAGATGTTGCTGCGTGGAATGTCTGAGATTGTCCTATCGATGTTTTCCTCTAGAACTTTTATGGTGTCACGACTTACATTTAAGTCTTTTATCCACCTTGAATTTATTTTTGTGTATGGTGTAAGTTGGCGCTTGAGTTTCATTTTTTTGCAGGTAGCCATCCAGATTTCCCAACACCATTTGTGAAGAGGCTATTTTTATTCCATTTTATGCTTCTGCCCCCTTTGTCGAAGATTAATTGCCCATAGAGACTTGGGTTTGTTTCTGGGCTCTCTATTCTGTTCCATTGGTCTATCTGTCTATTTTTATGCCAGTACCAAGCTGTTTTGATTACAGTGGCCTTGTAATATAGTTTGATATTGGGAATTGTGATCCCTCCTGCTTTGCTCTTCTTTCTCAAAATTGTAGCTGTTATTTGGGGTCGTTTATGGTTCCATATAAATTTTTTAAGTGTTTGTTCTATATCCATGAAATATACCATTAGTACTTTGATAGGGATTGCATTGAATCTATAAATTGCTTTGGGGAGTATGGACATTTTGATGATGTTGATTCTTCCAATCCATGAGCATGGTATATGTTTCCATTTGTTTGTGTCTTCC
>PVJI01031175.1:0-13398 GCA_004026765.1 Micronycteris hirsuta
CTTGCTAATGAGTAATCCTACCCCTGTTGAATTGCTAATGCCCCTGATAAAAACCCTGGCTGAACTAGCCAAGGGGCTTTTTCCTGGGAATGGGAGGAATCAGCCACGTAGCCCCGGGATTGCTTTCCCCGCGTGTCTCGGTACACGCATGAGTCACGGCAACCACGGGTGTCGGCTGGCCCGATCTACCCCGTGTCAGGTTGCCTCTTGTCTGTGCCCTGACCGGGGATTGAACCTACCACCTAGGTCTGTGCTTTGACTGGGAATCGAATCCTCAGCCTTTTGGTGTGTGGGACAGTGCTCCAACCAAATGAACCACCCAGCCAGGGCAACATAGTTTTACTTCCATTATCTCAGAGACTCAGATGGTATTACTCTGACTTAATAAAGTGAGAAAGTACTAAAAGGATCTGTGATTTATCCAAGCTTTCCTGATGGTTAGCAGCATTCATGGCTAGAACTCCATTTCCCACTTTTGTTCCAGGACCCCCGCCCCCCCCCTTTTTTTTTACCCAAGAGTAATCAGTCAATTTGTTGAATTCAAATCCATTTCCTATGCAGGCAGAGAATGGCTTTCAAATGTTAAGAATGGCCTAAGATAGATCCTGTGAGCTTTCCTAAATGGGGGCTATTAATTCTCTGAGATAGTGAATATAGGTTTTAACAGCACAGAACAGTTTGGGCAAGTCCATGAAATTTTATTATTTAATAAAATTCACTTTATTTAAAATAACACTTCTGCTAAAGTGAAACAGTACCTCGTTGTCTTGGACAACACGGTAGTACATAATATGGCAAAAATATTCAGAGTATGTTCGAGGTTCAGCCATGCTATGTCAATGAGACAGACCCCAGAAAAATTACTTTCATTTGAATCAGCCTAAATGTTCTCAAGTCTATCTTTGCAGCACCTCTGCTGAGGGCGCCTATTCACAGAGCTGCAGTGTGTAAGCCCGGGCTGCCTCCCATCCTGAGCATGGCTAAAAGCAGAACTAATCTTCATCTGGAATATGCCTTGCTTCTGTTCTATTTGTCCATGGAGGACATTAATCAGTGCTTTTTTGGAAAAAATTTTCTGGTATATGAGCTAAAATTATAATGAATCTAGAGAGGCAAATGAATAGGTCTAAAAATAGATTCCTATTCAGCAAAATCCGCACCACTCTATCTAGATACAGTTCTCCTGGTTGCCTGTCTACAGCAGTCAAGGACATGGAGCTTTGCAAGGACGTGCCTTGGTGCACATATGGGCACACCCCAAACCCTGCAGGACTGCTGGTTTCTTGTGCAGAGCAATTAAACTGCCAGATTCCAGCTGTGCTGCTCCTTTCAGATTTTTCTAACATTAATTTCTACATGAGCCAAGGCAAAAGAGCAACTGGGAAACCTGATTATTCTTCTCCAGGCCTCCTCTGTGGACCATCTTATTTCTTTCCAATGAAAGAAGTGTTCTACAGTTCTGCCGTGTTCATACTAGACATTCACTTATTATCTTGAAGGAAGTACTCCTAAATAACATACATGTAACTCCCCGTTAGATAATTTTAATTTTAAGCATTATTCAAATCTCATGAGCCACCTTTAATTTTTGTTGCTCCTAAATTGGATGTCTTTGAAAAATAAAGAAATATTATTCCAAAATACCCACAACAGCGTAGAATAGATTTCCTCATGAATGCTGACCAGATTGGCATTAAATAACTTCAGGGATTCCATCATTTATGAATAAACACAATTTGGAACTGCGATGTTTTAAACTGAAAATTTGCCAAGGTCATTTCTGTCATCGTTGATTTGGGCAGGATGTGTTCTAACCAAGGGACTTTCACATCTGCTGCTCTTCTGGAATTCACTGGAAATTGTGCACCTTAAGTATCTAGACACGTGCACACTCTGTCACTGGTAAGGATGTGGGCTTTACAGCCTGTCTGGTGGCTCATCCTGGCTCAACGCCCTGGACCCTGTGCTGGTCACAGGACCCTTCCCTGCAGAGGCATTCAGGCTCACTCTGTATGCACTGGGCCTCTCTGGGCTCGAGAGGCAGCAGGAGGTGGAGGCCTGGAGTGTGCACTCACCAAATGCTTGTTAAATAGGACTGAATCCTGCAGAAAAGAGTTCAAGACATTCAGAAGTGAACATTTCCCCAAATCTAATTCTATTGAAAACCGCTTTCTGTTTCTGCTGAAAGTCCTGCTACATAGTGACGTGAGTGTGTGTGTGTGTCGTTCTGAGGCCTCCATTGTCCTTGTCTTTCAGAGCAGCTCCTCCATAGAAAACAGCCAAGGAGAGAGAAAGTCTTGGGTTTTTCCCAGAACACGAGTAGTTAATGGAGGGAGTGGGGTGGGGAACTATGAAAAGGACACAGGAGTTAACAGGTGGGGTCCATGAGTGAACTTCGGGGCATTTATAAATCTCCTAAAATATCATGAAAGTAGCTCTTATCAATACTCAAAAAGGCCTGGGTTCCCAAACGGTCAAGAATCACTGCAACAGAGGTTATCAGCAGTAATTACAGACAGACTTTGTAACTGCACTACTAAGTACCCTAGGTGAGGGGTTTTAAAAATGCAATTATGAAAGTGATTAATTAGAAATCATTTGCTATTAGATATACAAAATGCTATTTGAGTAAAAAGTCATAGTATCCCAATAATCACCACTTTGTGGAATGCCTCATGGTTCAAACTTTCACTTAAACTCTGAGCTGACTGATTTATTTCCGATATGCCAGTTCTTTGCTTGTTCTGCTCTCATGGACTCTGGAACAGAAGTTCAGTGATAATGGAGCATTTGCAAATTATGTTTTTCAGTATAATGGAAATGGAAGTTTCATTTTTCATTCTTTTTAGTCTAGTAGAACTCTGTCTGGTCTCTCATGCCAGAAATGTATTTTCTTTCAGTATCTATCTTTTCTACTGGCTGAGTGTTTATGATGAAAAAGAATCTTCTAGAAGTCAGAATAAGTTGAGCACCTTGTACTTCATCTTTATGATGAAATGCAGACTTCCCATTAAAAGGCAAATCCTTCTTTTGAAAAAGTTGAATAAAAAAGACACTTAAAAAACAGTCTTACAGCTTACATTTGGAGGACTAAGAATAACTGATAAAATTTATTTGATTGTGAATTAGATAAATTTCCACTTATTTTTTAATAAGTTCTGATGTCTGTGTGTGCTGCACATACACAACACCATGTTATAGAAAAAGAACAGACTGCCAGGCCACCTAGTGTTCGTATAGAACTGAATAAGTAGTATCTTGTTTTTACCAAGACAATTTTTACGTTATGTGGTTTAGCATGTATTCTTTTGTTTGTACACTTATTTATTCATTAAGCAGGCATTTGAATGTCTGCAAGGTGCTAGGGCCTTTGTTATTCTGTGATGTGAAATAATAAGAAGTGATCCCTTTTAAAAACCCTTCCCAATATGCCAAGGGTCACTGTAGTCAGCTTCTATAGGGAGGGATCCGACGTGCGATCTCCCAGGTATAAACTTGGCACCCTCACATGTTAGCCCCGTGCCCATGGCCCATCGCCACACCGCTTTGGTCTGAGACTCTGTGTTTTATGTTCAAGAGTTCCGCCTCACAGGGTTGTCATGAGCACGTCGAGGACTTAGACTGCCAAAAATTCTTCATAGATGTTGTTATAGTTAATTTGAGTATTATTAAACACAGCATGAACAAAACACTTGGGGAGTACAGGAAAAGGGACTACGAAGAATGACTGAGAAGGTTCTGGTCCCATCTGAGCTGAGTGGGGTTGGGTGAGACCTTCAAGGGCACATGGATGGCATGAAAATGTGTGGTGTTTAGGGGAGGAGGGCTAAGGCTGTGGAGAAGGAGGCTTTCTAGAATGCTTATACTGTTTTTCTTCAGGTGTGCAACTTGGCTTTTTAATATCTCTTACAGAGTTATTACTGACCTTTGAAAGGCTTTCTTGATATCAGAAGATAATTTAAGTCTAGTAAGATTGTCACTTTTGGGTCTCTTTATTCCCAGTTAGCTAGTCTCTCAACATGGATTTATTAATTCCATAATTTAACTAATGAATATAGACTTTCAATTAGAAATGCATTCCAATTTATCCTTTGCCTTGTATTTATGTTATGAAGGCTAAAGTTGTCTATTTTTTATCTGGCTTTATTTAATAGCAAGTATTTTTAATAGCAAAGAAATATATCTGCTTTCTTTTATTTAAGCCACCTTTCATTGAGCATTCTCTATTTTATACAGTGTTGTTTTATATGTAATTAGGTACTAAATTCTAGTTTTTATTTACTATTTTGATTGACTAGAGCCTATCTCAGTCTGTCGTACCACCCTAAAGCAATGAGCTTGTAGAGTTTATACATAAGTGTGTTTCCATGTGTGTACATATATGTATCTTACCATTTTGAAAATATAAGACTGTTTTAAGTGAAACACCTTCTCTTAAACTTCCTGAAAATCTTGTGAGCTATTGGGAAAAACAGATACAGAGTAGCAATATGGCAGTGACTGACTGACAACATGATTCATAAGAAAAAATGCTCCATTTGTTCAGTTCACAAACATGTGCTATCATTTTTATTAAATTGTCTTTGCCTGTGACCTTCTTTCTTTTAAATTTAGCCTAAATTCTCCAAGGTCTTGAACTATGATACTTGAGATGTGAATTGATTCAGGTAGTGTATCCAAAGTGGCAAATACCTGTGTTTTTTGTTACTTTAAGGGGCACATACATTTTGAATAGACTTAAAATTTAAAATAAAATCCTTATCAGTTAATGTTTCCAAATCAATTCGTATTGTCAGTGGATTTGAATGCTTTTAGAGAATATAATGTTCTTTGTGCACAGAGGTACTCAGCAAGTGTTCGCCTTAATTTTCAGATACATGAGAAATCAGTGTACTTGAAATACTATTATTTTAGCAATATCAATACTCACATTTAATATAATTCTTATCTATGAAAATGTCTGCAAAGAATTCCATGCTGTTAATCTAATTGAAAGTATTTGATTACTTGGAGCTGAATGTTAAAATGACTAATATTTTTTGGAGTCAAATTTAATTTGCTTTTAAGTATGATAGCAAATGACATTCTCCTAGATCTCTGAATAGTGTTGATGTTTATGTGTTCAGGTGTTCCACAAATTAAGGAACTACATCACTTTCCTAGGTAGGAGTTCAACGTGGTAGAGGAGGCGTTAAAGTAACTTCCAGCGGATGACATGTCAAAGCAGTTTCCCGCGAAGTCTCATGGAGATGGGAGGGAGTAGGAATCATTCAGAATGAAAGATTTTTCATCTCTAATTACTTTAGCTCTCTTAGGAACCAGGCATACATTTTTAATGTAAAAAATAAAGACAACAAACACCAGAGAGGGAACATGACGCTTAAGGCTGGCTCACTCACATTTTATTTCTCAAGACCAGAATTCTGGGATCAAGCTGAATTTGTATACTTGATTTTTAATGCCTCTTCATCATCACTGACACAACCTCAGCGACAAATTGTTCAGAAGGCCTGTGAGATTTCATTCATTTGTCCTATTCAGTTGACTAAAACGAATGGGGACTGTCTCGAAGGTGTTCTTTGAATATAAGTCTTTCTTTTATTTTTAACGCAAGTTAAATAAACCCCTAGAGTAAAAAAAAAAAATGATTTCAGGTGCCCCTGAATTTGTATATGAAACACAAGTGTGTTAATCACCATTATTATTGAATTTAATTGAAGGTTGTAGTGGGCACCTACTGTTTTGGTCATGCCATGTCTACTCTCCATTCTCTGGATAAAATCACTCCATTTCTCTCCTGGAAAACCCTCTGTCACTTATTTGTCTTTGGGGGGAGGGAGTGAGTGTGTGGCTCAGACTGCCCAATCAGAGCATTACGTTCCCACAGGCACGGTGTTGGCTCAGGGATGAGGACGTGAGCACACTATTTTGTTAACTGTAAGGATCTTAAGAATGCAGTTAACATGGAGGAAAGTAGAATAAACATCAGGGGTAACCCCAAGGTTCAGTAACTTCTTGAAACTCTGGAAAAAAGACCTAGATTTTTTAGTTACTTTTTTCCCAGAAGTTTCTCTTTTTATTTATGCTGGTTTGAAGTGGGCTTTCTCTCCTTTGCAATGGAAAGAATCCTAACCAAAATATGCACAGAATTTTTGAGTTGGACATCAATGAATTGAAAAGGTAGTGGGGTTAAAATGAAGTGCAGCTTTATTCCTGTAGCCAATTTCAAAGGCATGGATTTTTTCCTCTTCACATATTATTTTTTTTCAAATAAGATTGCTAAAACCTATACTTAGATGTAGGCATGTATAAAGAATCAATCTGGCAGTTTTGAAATAAAAATCCGGAGAAAGTAATCCAAGTTCTTTTATGTTTTCTGAGAGAAATGATCTTTTTCCATATTGTGTCTCTGAGATGAAGACAAATCTAGGTTTCAGTTTTTTAGTAGTCCTAGAAGAATTGGCAGAGTCTCTTCCCAGCAGCAGAAAATGGCCTGGAGACCTCCTGACTGCCCACACCTGGGGGCACAGAGCGAGACAAGATGTGGCCACCGTGTGCATGCCCTGGACTCAGCACTGGGGCAACCTGGACAGAGAAGATGCCCAAATTTGCGGTGACAGGGAGGTCTACATGAAAGCTTTGGGGTAATCTCAGGAAAAGGAGGCAGCTGGCTGCCTGGCCTCATAGAGTCAGCTCTCTGGAGATTTTTGCAGCGACCTTTCCCCCATGGACTACCCTCGGAGCCTCATTTTTGGAGATGAAGGAAATTATATCTCCTACCTTCTTCCTATTACTAATAAAATTGTGGGCAACTAGAGGACCATTAATACATGTCAGGTTTTACCATGCATGTTGGTCAGGAATTAGGGGAAATTAATCACAAAGAATACACTTCTATGACAAATGTGTCAAAAGCCATGATTTACTAGCTGAGTCTAGACTGTCTGATCCAGCAGGGCAGCTGGGTAATGACAGATGGGGCTGACTGATCATCACTTGAAGGAAGCATTAATAACATGCTTTCAGAGAATGTAAATGTAGTGAAGTGACGGTAGCTCTTCTTCCTCCCAATTGTGCTTATGTATAGGCCATTCTAGTGTTATGATTGAGAATCAGCCAAGTTCTAGAAGTATTTTTGCATTACTGACTTAAAGTTGCCCTTAACAGCAGTAAAAACTTGTACCCAAAGACTACCGATTTATTACAAATACCAGCATGGCCTTTGCCAACATCTTTGGATCTGTGGGCTCAGAATCAAGCAGCTGAAAATAACAATTACTCTTGTGCTTCAAACGGAAGTTAAGGCCAGCTGTCTTCAGGACTTAGCATAGTCGAGACACTTAAACAAACCACAAGGGACAGTAAACAAATTGTAGCTAATAAGTAGTTTTAGCAAAGCTTTGAATTTGGATCCATTGCCTGCTTATCCCTGTGGGAAAGCCCATTTGGTGCCCTAGGGGGCATTTCCAAGAAAGTTTGCTTCTGCCCATTTGTACCACTAGGACCTTTGGGTGGTTTCAGGGTCAATGCAACAGCACTCTGTACAAACCCCAAATTGTAGTAGCTCATCTCTGCATTTCCTATCAGATAGCAATGAGCTGGAGAGATCTCAGTTTCTGGTTATAAGTTCTGAAACAAAACTTCGTGCTTAACTATTTAAAAAAATACATTGTCTTTTGGCTCTTTTCCTTGGAGCATTGTAGTAACCAAGGGCAAACAAATCATGAGAGTAACATATTCACCTACCTAGTGTGAATGTATTCAACTATTATATTGATATATTGGCTTACACATTCCCGAGTGCCTATTACGGTGTATCTGTTTTGGGTTGTAATTTTCAAGAGGACAGCATGCCTATTGGTGGTTAACTGTTTTGTGCCGTATTATAAGCAAATCGTTGTATAGCTAATGTTGTTTGAAGATGATAGTGGTGGTGATAACTTTATATACTGTACATTTGTTTTTGACATTAACCCAATTGACCTGCTTTGGAGCTGGATGTGATGGGTTTTGAAATTGGCTTAGGATCTTTCCATCAAATCAAAGAATCAGTTTCCAGCTTGAATGCCAAACAGAAGTCTTTCTTGCCAAGAGTTGCAGGATACCCCTCCCACAGAGCTTCAGAGTGGCAGATGCTACACAGAAAGAGCCACAGTCTGAAGGTGCAGGGTACAGCCCTGGCTGCAACACCAGGTGGTATTGCTAGAGGAGAAAGCAAAACCAATACCATGTGCCTTGCAGAGCTTCCTGGAGAAAAGTCAAAGATCCTTAGCCGTAACTTTGATGAAGACTCTTACCTTAACAGGAATTTTAAGCAAGAGCATAACACTGAAAACAATTTTGAAAATAGTAGTACAGTGAAAACTTTGTTTTCCATTCTTTCTTTTGATGTGCTAGAACAAAGTTGTCAGAAAAGAGACAGATCAGATGCATTTAAAAGACTGGGGGAGTTAATTTATGAGAAAATAGCCTGTGCACAGGGAATATTGTAGTGCATGGGGAGAATGGGACAGGTCTACCTGACCAATGGGGCATAGGGATTCCTGAAACTTAGGGTGTGTGGCATGGTGAGAGGTAGAAACTGAGGGATTCGAGTGTCTGGCACAGTAGCAGCCAAGTGCTCTGGTGAAAACTTTTTGAGGTGGCTTTGACTGGAAGAGAGCAGGAGAGGCAAGAGAAGGGGTGTTTATCCACCTGCTGTACAAGGTCTTAATTGTTCTCCTGACCAAAGCCTTCATGTGTGTGAAGTTATTCTAGGCACATGTGGTAGCAGGGTCAGCAAGGGTGGCATCTGATATTATGAGTGGTGATGCAATCCTTTGGACCTGCAGAGTTGGCACTTGGAGGTGGAAGTGGCAGCCCTGTAAGAAGTAGAAGAACAGATGTGAGAGACCCCAGAAATCTTTGTCCCATCACCTGAGTCAGAGGAGGGGGATGGAGGGGTCAGACTCCTCAGGTTCCCCGACATCAGCACACCAGAAATCAGGGGAACTTCCTAAGAAATTGGGATGGATGCCTGATCCACAGCCCATAGTCTCTCTGCCACGCGTATCAGAGCATCACTTGGTCCATCATTCAGCTTAACCACCTGGCTCCACATTTTTTCCCCTTCAAATTTGGTTCCCTAGCTCCGATGTTGACTCTCTTGGAGTCTTCAGAGGATCTTGGTTCCATGCACAGAACAGTGTAATGAGCATTGTTTTTGCATATATTTAACTTATGAATTTAAAACTTCTTAAATCACCTATTTTTTTCAAGAATAGGTACCAGACTAGAGTAGAACAGTGTAGTAGACTACAGTAGTGATTTTCTTTATTTTTACTATCATGACTTCTAAGAGGAAATTCACTGTGTCATGCCCCATTACACAAACCTATACATATAAAAAGCTAAAAGGTTTAAGAAAATAATGCTAATACTAGCAGTGCGCTATATACTACCATTTTCTTAGCCAATCCTATTTCACTTTTGAAAATGCCTTTTGTAATTCACAAAACTGACAACACCCAGTGGAACTATCTGCATTTTAGAAAACGCTGCTCGAGAATAAGGGTCAGAAGCTGTGGCCAGGGCAGAGTCTGCGGACTGTTGTGTAGAGCGGTGTGGGCACATGGCCGTGCCCATTCATTTACACACAGGCTATGGTGGCTGTTTGTGGAGTTGCCACGGAGACTGTGCGCCTAGAGAGCCTAAAATATTTTCTACCTGTCCCTTTACAAAATAAGTTCATTGACCCCAAGTCTGGAACGAAGAAAGGCAGTTTAGGCATATATAAATGAGTATATATGTACAATTTTTATTCACATCCACATTTTATATACATCTATATCTGTGTATAGATCTATTTGTATTTATTCTCAAGTAATTTTTTACTTGCAGTCAAAATATGCTAAGGCCCCTTAGAATGTTGTGTCCACTGAAAACCAGGGAGTGTTTAGCAGCTACTGCCATTGAAGTGTGTGAATGACAAAAATCTCAGGGTTGCCTGTGACAGGGGGAATATGGGTTCTTATTACAATGCTGGACAAATTAAACAAAATGTGATAATGAAGAATTTCTGCTTTTTTGGCTCAAAAGATAGGCTTCTCACAGGGACCTTCTGTAACAGATTAGAAAAAAAAATTCTAGATTTTAGAGTGTTAGGACTAAGAAAACTAAGTTTAACCATGCTGATTGCTGACATATAACTTCAGTTAAGTTCATGACTTTAATAGGCCTGTTAGAAAGTAAGAGCACTGGTTGTTGCAAATATTGTGGTAATTTGGAACAGACGCTATTGAGGGCCACTTTGTGCTGGGTGCTGTAGGGAGAACTTTACAATCTATATGGGGGTATTGGATGCATGTATGACCACAGGGTGAGACGCCATTGGCGGTGCATAGTGACTGCAAACAAATGAAATAGAGATTAAAGGCCAGGAGGTCAGAGAAAGAGATGGTCACAGCTGAGCTGGAGACACTGTAGGGTGCTGCAGACTAGGAGTTGGGGAATGTGAGCCTGGGAGCCAGTCTCTACCTGCCTTTTACACTTGAATAGTCACATACACTTTCTGCAACTCCTAAGTCCTTATCAGCATAAGTTTGGTCACAGATGATGTTTAGAATTATGGCATTATTCTACATTTTATAGTTTTACTGTTACAGAAGAAGTAAGAATTAAATCAAACCTTAAGGAATTTAGAATTTTGTCATTAGGATGAAGGTGCAGGACTTTCAGGAGCTGGGAATCAGATGAGCCAAGTGTGTGGAACAGAAGAGTGTGAAGTTCCTGTTTGGGTATGCAGAGCGGTTTGTCCTAAATACTACAGATAACATGTCAGGAGACAGATATTTGGAATCGTAAGTAAGCCATACTCCATGGTGAGGGAAGGGACAATGTAATTGAATTTGGGCTCACTGAGAAGGGTGTGGCTTTAAATCTACACCTTCCTAACTGTTGTTCACTTGAATCTTTGAAGCTTCTTGTTCTGGTCTTTGATCAGTATCATTCCTCAAACTCTACCAAAAAATAGAAGGCACAGTAAAGAATTATTCTGCATTTTTGTCTGTTTAACACTAAAGGGAATGTAGTTACGTCTCTGGTTACTTTAAGAAGATTTCTTATCCCAGAGACCTGTAGTCTATAAATAAGGCATCGCCACCTTCGTCATCCACGAACTTGTGCTAATGAAGTGCATGGGTTGACATCGTGCATTTTCTGAGCATCCACATTTAGAGAAATGTATTGATTATATAGTATTTAGTGTCACACCAAAGTAACAAATAAACAAGAACTTGCAGATTTTTCCGGGGTCTGAGGGACATGGAAAATGACGCAAGTATTCTCAAACGTACACAATTCTAGTTTAAACAAATTAGCGGCAGCATTGTTTTGGGGGTTAACAGCTTTTGTGCAGAAATGAGCTTAAGTAGATTGTTTTGGTTTTGATAATTTATCCTCACAAGATTGTATTTTTCTGCCTTTTTATTTCAAAGGCTATAAGATGGTATTAAAGAGATTATTTTGATTAAAATACTAGATAGCTTCTTTCTGTTTGTAATTTTAATCAGGCTTCAAACTAACTTTTGTTCAACATTAAATTCAATATAACAATGAGCACTGAATATTGCCATTTTGAACCTACAGCATGGCTTTCTTGCTGTTGGCTCTCATGTAAATATTTCTAAGGATGATTGGAATTGTGTATAAATAATCATACTATACATATTTAAGTACCATTTTCCCTTTTCAAATCAAAGATCTTATCAGTGGAAATGAGATTAACTTCATAAGAGCAGTGCTGGAATATTTACTAAATAGCAGTGCCTTTAGTAAAGAGAATATTATTTCTATTATTCTTTTCCAGAGAAGAAAGATAAATAAAGAGTAGTGTGCATTAACACGAGTGGTTTGTCATATCATCATGGAGTAACAAACAAGCTTCCTGTGCTTGCTTGATAATGAAGATAGGCTATTATAGAATGATGACTATTTTGAATTTATTCTTGTGTGTGGTATAGTTTCATTTTTCTGCACATATCTGTACAATTTTTCCAACACATTTATTGAATAAACTATCTTCTGTCCATTGTATGTGCTTCCTTCGTCTGACAAATATTAATTGACTATTACAGGGTGGGTTTACTTCTGGGTTCTCTATTCTGTTCCACTGATCTATGTGTCTATTTTTATGACAGTGTCATGCTATTTTGATTACTATGGCCTTATGGTATAGTTTGATATTAGATAGCATGATTTCTATAACTTAAATGTAAGACTCAAAACCATAAACATTATAGAAGAAAACATAGGCAGTAAAATCTTGGACATCTCTCATAGCAATATTTTTTTCTGATATGTCTCCTTGAGCAAGGGAAACAACAACAAAAAAAATAAACAAATCAGACTACATCCAACTAAAACGTTTTTGCACAGCAAAGGAAACCATCAACCAAATGAAAAGAAACACATTGAGTGGGAGAATGCATTTGCTGATATATCTGATAAGGGGTTAATCCAAAGTTTATAAAGAACTTAGAAAACAACACCAAAACAAACAATGCAATTACAAAATGGGCAAAGAACCTAACAGATACTTCTCCAAAGAGGACATACAGATGGCCAATAGACATATGAAAAGATGCTCAATGTCACTAAAAATCAGAGAAATGCAAATTAAAACCACAATGAAGTATCACCTCACACAAGTCAGAATGGTTATCATCAGTAAATCACCCAACAAGTGCTGGTGAGGATGTGGAGAAAGAGGAACTCTTTTGAACTGTTAGTGGGAATACAGATTGGTGCAGCCCCTATGGAAAGCAATATGGAGATACCTCAAAAATTAGAAATGGATCTGACTTTTGACCCAGAGATCCTGCTCCTGGGAATGTATCTGAAGGAACCTAAAAGACTAATTCAAAGGAACATAAGCATCCCTGTGTTCATTACAGCATTATTTACAATCACTAAGATATTCAAGCAGTCCAAGTGTCCATCAGTAGATGAGTGGATAAAACAACTATGGGATATTTATACAATGGAATACTAAGCTATAAAAAAGGAAGAAAAGCTCCTTCTTCCTCTCTGCTGCGTAGAATTCCATTGTGTAAATGTACCATAGTTTCTTGATCCATTCATTTGTAGATGGGCACTTAGGTTGTTTCCAGCAGTTGGCTATTGTGAATTGTGCTGCTATGAACATTGGAGTGCAAAGGTTCTTTTGAATTGGTTTTTCAGGATTCTTAGGGTATAATCCCAGTAGTGGAATTGCTGGGTCGAAAGGCAGTTCCATTTTCATTTTTCTGAGGAAGTTCCATACTGTTTTCCACAGTGGCTGCACCATTCTGCATTCCCACCAACAGTGCAGTAGGGTTCCCTTTTCTCCACATCCCCTCCAACAGTTATCTGTTGCTTTGT